>JBCNJP010006194.1:0-15567 GCA_039602395.1 Deinandra increscens subsp. villosa
ATTCAGAAATCTTTTGATGAGCTTCAGCCAAATCTTTTTCTGTAGCTATCAACCTCTTAGCCACCTTGTGAGTTTCACATTTTTGCAACCTCATATTATCAAGTTCCTCAAACAACTCTTTCTTCAATTTGTCTTCATTTCGTTTCTGAATATCTAAATTTGAATTTTGCAATTTGTTCACTCTTACTAACTCACTCTTCTCGTCTAGCAGCTTTTTCATATCAATCTGATAGGACTCAATTTTAGCATCTTGTTCATCAGAAGTTTTGGTAAGTGTATCAAGTCTAGACTTGGAAATAGATTTTGAAAATCATTTGCAGTATCCTCAGCGTCATCCTTCCATTTCTTCACTTCTTGAAATAATGCAGCATTTTTGTCAGATAATTTTGCAATTTTCTGTTCAAACTCCTTTTCAACACCTTGAAATTTCAACTCTTTCTCAACAACTTCTGCCTGAAAAGCTGAAAACTTTTTCTTTTGAACTACCAACTCTTGAATTATACATTCCAACCTTTTCTTTTCATCACCTACTTCAATCTTCCTCTCATAATCAGCAGCCAATAACTCATTTTCCTTTCATTAAACTCTGGATCCTTTTGTCCTTTTGTGAACAAAATTCACAAACTGATTGATAACCACTAGTTTCAGAACCACTTGTTTCAGATTCAGAATCAAATACTGCTCCAATCATAACCTTCTAAAGATGCTTGTGCCATTTTCTCAGAAGTAACAGCAGTTAAAGCTATTGGAGGAGAATCAGAATTTCTTCCCCAATCATATCGTTTATCAACTTGTGAAACTAAAGTTGTTGGAGACTTTGATAAAGATGCATTTGACTGTGAACATTCACGAGCAAAATGTCCAAAATTGAAACATTTGAAACATTTCACCTTTGATTTATCTAATCCAACTTTACCATCCGGATTTAAACTTTTGAATCCAGTTTTCTTCATGAACCTTTGAGCTCTTTGGGCTAGCATAGCAAGTTGCCAATTAATATCCATCTGCTCAAGATTATCTGGATCTATCTGATCAAAATCTTCTTCAATCAGATTAGACGTTGGCAAACCACCATTCAGCAACCCATAGTATGAAGATAACAAGGCTGAAATCAATGCCAAATGTTCATCAGGTGTTTTTGCAGAAAATGACAACTGATTTGAATAATTTGGAATCGTGAAGTTACACCCTCTTGATGAATTTTCAGAATGTCCTGAACCATGACTAGAACCAAATGTTCTGGGAGCTGGATTTGATGAATCAAAACCAAATGATTTAGACTTGGTATTGATACTTGCAGAATTTTAACCATGATATAATTCAGGATTCTGCAATTGAGCAGTTGACTTATTTGAAGTCATCATTTCCATCTCTCTAGCATGAAGCTTTCCAGTTAAATCATGAAATGATAATTCTAAATACTCTTTGTCACGAGTCAGCAGCAAAACATAATCCTCCCACATTTCTGGTAGTGCCTCCTTTAATTTCTCTTTCAATTCTTCCTCGGTCTTCTCAATGTTAACCACTTTCATTTCACTTATCAAATGAGACAATCTAGATACAAGAGCAGAAATATTTTCTTTATCATAGTGTTGAAAAGTTTCAAATTCTTTATTCAGCACTTTCCATCGACTCTTTTTGTATTGATCATTGCCTTCGCATCTTGCAGATAATGCATCCCATAATTGTTTCGATTTCTTGCAAGTGTTGAATTGATGCAATAATTCAGTGGGTAATGCCATCGTAAGATAACCAAATGCTTTTTGTTTAAGCTCATATAGTTTTCTTTCAGCATTATTAAAGGTATGAACTCCTTTGAAATATCCTTGATCAGTTGGATGTGTAGAAAGCTTCTTTTTTGGAATCCAAAAATCGATATCATTCGTGTTGATATATGTGGAAAATTGTTGTTTCCAATTTTGATAATCTTCCAACTTCAACAACTTGGGAACTTTCTGACTTGTTTCAATTTCATTATCAAGGTTCACCATGGTTTACATTGCATTTTGCATAGCTGCGAACGCTTGAAAATCAGACATCTTTTGATAAGCTTTCGGTATCGAATACTTCGGATGCAAAAACGAAGATCTTAGACACAAATTTTAAAAATCAAATTTGAACGAACAATGTAGATCTCGTTGAGACGGTCGTTTTGAATGGTTATGGATCTTGTAGCTCTTAATGATACAAAAGTTACGTCGAATTCAGAAATCTGCCAGCGTACCAAACAACCTCCCAGCGTACCAAACTGTTAACTTCCGTACCACAATTCTTCAATGGACCACCAAACGTACCAAACCTCAATGTATCACCAAACGTACCACTATAAGCAGCATACCAAGTTGGTACGGTGTAACTCATTTTGAAGGACCCATATTTTGTCTTTCATATTGAAATTTTCTATATTCAACACCGGAACAAATAATAAAGGGGTTTTAAGGCTCGTGGGTTATGAAAAGATGATATCCTCCCCCCCCCCCCCCCCTATTATTTAAGTTAAATTTATTCAAAATTACCTTCTACGGTTAATATTTGTTTTATAGCCCGAACCACCTTTTACCCGGTTTATTATTAACGTGCTCATTTTAACATACTTAACTTTTTTCCCCCGCTGACTAAAGTTTCTGGATCCGTCACTGGTGAACCTTAACACCAAATCAGTTATCAGTGTGCTGCAACCTCTTGTGTTAATTTCAACTCAAAACGTCATATATATATATATATATATATATATATATATATATATATATATTAGTTTTTTTTATCCCCGTGTGTTACACGACTAAATACAATGATAATTAATCTACGACAATTATATATTTTTATGACTATCTAAAAATTTCTCAGTAATTATAGATGGATCATAGGTTTTACGACAGTGAGCATTTAGGCGGTGAGTTTCCTCTAAGATGGATGTGAAACACAGACGGTCTTGTTACTCGCACGGATTGTGGTCGTAACGTGTCGTGGGTAACACAGTTTGTCATGATGAGACCCCTAGGTAACCGAATGTTTGCAATAAAAAAAATCTAGTCACGGAAAAATAAAATTTTTGTTTAATACTTAATAAATTTGAATATAAACTTAATTAAAGTAAAACAAAAATATATAAAATTAAATAGAACAAAATATTTTAAATTACATATTAAATATATAATTAAAATATTATTATGAATAAAGTATTATAAGCATTATATATATTAAAGTATTCAAGTATATGTAATAAAATATATTATTTTAATAAAATATAATATATATAATAAAATATTAACCTTAATATTAAAATGTAGTATTTGGATAATTATTAACCTTAATATAAAAAAATTGTATTTGAATAATTACTTATTGGATAATTACTTATTAAAAGTTTAAACTAAATAAACCCTAATATGAAAATTTAGTATTTGGATAATTATTTTATTAAAATTTTGACATAATTCAAAATTTTATGGTGATGACAAGTGTCCCTTTTTACTAATTAAAGTAAGAAATTGGATTTTAATAATCGAATGTTTTCCTTATTGGCAACTAATAATTCAACTTTTAACCTTGGCATCCAATAGTCCCACGTTTACACATGTTTATTTCCAATGGTCCCTCCGTTAACGGAAAAGTGACGTGGATGATGACGTGTTTTTTTTAAATTATCTAGTCATCATCACTATCACCCCACCACCATCACCACCTTCGGTCGTCTTCTCCGGCGACCCCCTGTCGTCTTCTCCGGCCATCAGCCACCACCATCACTATCTCCAGCCACCATCATCATCGTCTCCGACTGATAAAGAACCATCACCCCGCGATTCCGACAAATATCAATTTTCCAGCGACAAACAACAATCTTCAAACACTAATATCTCTCTCAATTTTGAACCAAAATTGATTCCGTAACTTGCATTGAACTCGTCACGAAGAAAGCATTCAAGCTAGCACCATTGTTATGCAGTTTTATTGCAGAATGAATGTCCGAATGTGAGAACCACGATGAACATGAACTGAGTTTTAACTCAATTATGATCTAAGCTGAAATTTGACCACGCCAATAGCTTTGTATGATCAAATTGAACTTGTAGGTACCAGATTTACGCTGTATAAGCAAGAAATCTAAAATCCGCCATTAAAGACCAAAGCTTCGAAGTTATCATTGTGTTTTTCCGGATTTAAGTAAATCTTCACCAAAATCAGTTATGTAAGTTGCAATGAATTCAAGATTAAGAACTATAATTACTAGAATCAATCACAAACACCAACAATCAGAAATTCACCTCCAATTTTGAGGTTAAAGTTCATGAAGTTTGACTTCGAAAAGTCAAACAGTATGAATTTGAGCAATTTGATCACTACATTCATTTCGTTTGATCACTAAATTCGAGCTGTCGGAGTGGCCGCAAAATTTTTAAGTGGCAGGAGAGGGATTGTTGCCGTAGATTTTTTGTCGGCGGATTTCGGTGGTTACGGTGGGGTGGTTGTCGTGGTGGAGTGGTGGTGGTGCGTCGGAGTGATAGTCGGAGGTGGTGATGGTGGTAGTGGGGTGGTGCTGGTGCGTCGGAGTGCTTTTGGGGTGGTGACGATGGTGGCGAGGAGGTGGTGATGGTGGTTGTCGGGAGGTGGTGATGGTGGTGGGGTGGTATGTATACCACATGTATGCCACATCATAAAATGAAACATTTAAAAGAAAAGGAAAAAATAAAAAAAGCCATATAATCATCCATGTCAATTTTCCGTTAGCTCCGTTAACTTTTTTAACGGAGGGACCATTGGAAATAAACATGTGTAAACGTGGAACTATTGGATGCCAAGGTTAAAAGTGGGATTATTGGTTGCCAATAAGGAATTGGGATTATTCCATTAAAGTATGAAAAAACTTTTTGTTTATTATATATATATATATATATATATATATATATATATATATATATATATATATAGTCAAAGGTTCATTGTAGACCCCTTTAAAAAGTGTAGACCCGTAGACCCCTTTAATCACCATTAGATCATTTAATCTAAGGGTTGATACTGATTTAATAGAAAATTAATGAGGTTTTAGTAGAGATATCGCGGAGGGGAAATGATGTCTTTTTTCACTTTATGTTCATTTCATCTGATTCCTTTGCTTTTCAGAATTTGTCCGATTTCCATCCCACTGAAAGAAATCACGCGGAGATTTTGTCTTCTGATTCCTCTTCTTCATCGATTTTCCTCGACGAATATTTTCCTCCATTGTTCTAATGATCATCGACACGTAAGTTTATAGTGGTTTTTGATTTTGGTGTTATCGATTTATATGTACAATTGGCTCTTTGATTTTCGTTTTCTAGGGTTTTAGAGTACGGTGAACGACCCGTTTTTAGGGCTTTCGTTTATGATGTTCAATGCTTAACAATCGGTTCAAACTTATCACCGTTTTTTATTTTGGGTGTTGTCGATTTATATGAACAATTCGATTATTTTACATCAAATGGTGATCATGGTTAGTAGCCACCTCCCAATGGCCAACAACCATCTCCTCTGTCTGTCGGATTGAAGCTTATCACCATTGCTTAAGTGGGGGGAGTAAGATGGCTAACTTGTAGACGCAAAACAAGTATAACTGTAGAAGAACATAAGGTGTACAACCTTATGAGAGAGTAGAGTTTTGAGTCGTTTTGAGTTGGCAAAGCGCCTTTCGAATCCGGTAATGGTTGAGGATTCTGTTTTTTTACTTGGTTCATGTGTGACTTAGTTTAATGATGAAAACGTTTAGAAGCTTTATCTATTGAGTTTAATAGTTGTTACATCCATCGTATGTGTTTAAGTCTAGAAGAATAGAAGATTACTATCACTCTATGATATTAGCTAATTTTTGAAGCAATACTATAAAAGCGAACTTTGAATTTTGAAGCGAAATAACATCTATAATTATGTGTTTCAGATCATGAGAGATCCATAGACGGGGAATTCTCGTGGATTTGGGTTCATTAGGTATGATTTTTTTGATGCTAGAGAGGTATGCCTTTTAGGCATTCCTTGTTTAGGCACACAAATTATATTAATGTCTTTTTTTTTTCTTTCTATTTGACTTCTAGCTGAACATTTGGAGATTCTACATTTCCCATTATAGTTTGCGATAGGTCCGTTAAATAGCAACATACTTTCGCTTTCTGTATCAAATTTTAATACGAGGATTCGAGACCTTGTTCTTGTTCTATAACCAGCTATTGGGAAAGTCTCAGGCTCTCTCTCCGCGAGATCTAATAAATGATTCTATTCAGAGTGTTCATCTAGTGGGAGTTACTGGTAGCCCTGGAGGTATTTACTAGGTTAGTTCTTTTGTCTTCCTTTCCTAAAATAACACTCCTGAAAGATCAATCTTGTCAGAAATGATAAGAGTTTTTACAGGTTAAAGAATGCACTGTTGCGTTGCTCTGTTTTGCCAAGAAGATAAACGTACCCGTATTCTTGGTGAGTTGTAAAAATGAGCCCTTTATACTCATTTATTGATTATCATATTTCTCTGTGCAGTAATCATTTTCTATCCTAGTTTGTCAAATTTTTGGGGTAATTTTTTTTGGATTAAAAACCCTTTTTGGATTTGTGTCAGATTGGGCACGTAATAAAGTCAAGAGACATAGTCGGACCTTATGTTCTGAAGCATATTGTTGATGCAATGTTATATATGGAAGCTGGTACCCTTTTGCTTTACACTATTATCGAATAGTATGTGTTTAGATTTTAGAAATCTAAAATATTAGCTTGAGCAATTAGCTTTAATATGAATTTTATATTAAAGTTGAGTTGTAATTTTAACACTCTGCAGTGATTTTTAACAAACTTAGTTTTTAAACTCACTATTGAGTTTTAGAACTCACTCTTGAGTTTAATATGAAACTTAGTATTTAGTTTTATAAAACTCACGTAACAAAGTCAAGAGACATAAGCTGAATACTTATGAAGTATAAAACTCACTACTTTTTAGTTGAAAACTTTAATATGAAACAAACTATTGAATTTTATAAAACTCACCGTTGATTTTTAAAACTCACTCTTGACTTATAAAACTCACTGTTGTGTTTTAAAACTCACTTTTGTGTCTTAAAACTCACTGTTGAGTTTTAAAGCTCACTGCTTTTTAAACTCACAGCACACATTAAAAGTCGACGTTTTATAAAACTCCTTATTTAGTTTAAAACTCACTGCAAATTATTAAGTCTCACCCTGGTGAGATTTAAAACTCACTGTTGAGTTTTAAAGCTTACTACTTTTTAAACTCACTACAAACTTTAAAAGTCGACGTTCTATAAAACTCGCTATTTAGTTTAGAACTCACTGCAAATTATACAACTCACTTTAATGAGATTTAAAACTCACTCTAGTGAGATTTAGAACTCACTGTTGTGTTTTAAAACTCATTGTTGAGTTTTAAACTCACTGTTGAGTTTTTATATAAAACTTACTTATTTGTATAAAATTCACTGATTAAAAATCACAAGGTACTTTTTAAGATCAAATAAGTTTTAAACATCAATTATGATGTTGTAGTAGGAGTATTTAAGACTTAAAAAAATCGAGTTTAAATGCAGTGAGTTTTAAGACTCACAAACTTAGACCTCTAAATGTCTCCTAGCCCCACCCAATTTCATTTTCAAACCCCTTTTCTTCTCTTGATCACCATCAGCTTTTCATGCAGGTCATTTGTTTTTAGACTGACTGAGTGCATTGGGTGGTGTTATTACACGCGTTCCTTACTTCCTTCTATAACCGAGATTTGTTATGTGAATTGTAAGACAAAGATGATAATGAATGTGCTAATAAATGCTCCTACAACAGTTTTAATTTTGGTCATTGAGTTTTAATATAGTTTTAATTTCAGTTGGTACTAATTTCAGTGAGTTTTAGTTAATTTTGAACTTAGAAACATATTTGTTTGACTCTTAAAATTCAAAACTGTCCATTTTTTTGCTTTTTTTTTTCTTTACAGCAACAATGTTTTAACTCTTAAAAGTCAAAACCATTTGATGTTCAGATACCTACACTGCTATGACTAGACTTGCATTATTACATAGATCATGAAGTGGCTCTTTAACTTCAGGAAAGTCAACACTGAATCCTCAATCAAAGATATTATCCTCAATGAAGTGGCTCGTGCAGCAATGTAGTAGCGCCGAGGCTGCTGATCAGCAGTCAGGAGGACATCTGTGGTCTGACCCGTCTAAGCATGATGACATTGTTCAAAGTGGTATTTTGGTCACTGAGTTTTATTAGAGTTTCAATTTAAGTAAGTTTTAATTTCAGTGATTTTTGTAATTTCAGTGAGTTTTATAACTATTGTTGATTTTGTCCAGGTACATCAATGTCTTGCATTTGTTTTCTCTTTAGCCTACACCATTAGGCAAGTACAGTCTATGGTTAACCTTCGTAACATTACTACGTGTGGCAAAAGCTTAGGCGACCCGGCTGGTTGAACTACCCGTCGTTTTCTGTTGTTTTTGGGAAGTCAACAATCTATGGTTTTGGTAAGACAATGGAACATGTCGGTTTCATATCCCAAAGGTGAGAGGATAGCATGACGAAAACAGAGGGAGGAGCAAGGGTAGGGGCAGGGGTCAAGGAAGGGGTGAACGAATAGGTTGAAGGATGGCTGCAAGTTTTTTTAACCATGCGTTTTTTGTAGTGATTTGATGTATTTTGTCACACCTTCAGTATGTTTTGATGTGTTATGCTAACTTTCTTTACAACTATGGATGAAATCAAATGTGGTTTTGATGTATTTTGTTAACTTTGGATGAAATCAGAAGCATGGTTTGGATGGTTTAGATGTAACTCAGTGAAACTAAACTCACTGAAATAACTCAGTGAAATTAATATAAAACTCACTTAAGTAACTCACAAAAATAAAACTACTGAAATTAAATTCACTGAAATAACTCAATGAAATTAATATAAAACTCACTGAAATAACTCACTGAAGTAACTCACCAAAATAAAACTCATAATCATTGAAATAAAACTTAGTGAAATTAATATAAAACTCATAATCATTGAAATAAAACTCAGTGAAATTAATATAAAACTCACTGAAATAATTCACTGAAGTAACTCACCAAAATAAAACTCACTGAAATTAAACTCACTGAAATTAATATAAAACTCACTGAAGTAACTCACCAAAATAAAACTCACTGAAATTAAACTCACTGAAATAAAACTCACTGAAATTAAACTCACTGAAATAACTCACCAATAAAACTCATTGAAATTAAACTCACTGCAATAACTCACTGAAATTAATATAAAACTCACTGAAATAACTCACTGAAATAACTCACTGAAGTAACTCACCAAAATAAAACTCACTGAAATTAAACTCATAGAATATAACTCACTTCCAGCAGGACCAATTTAAATTTCAGTGAGTTTTAAATGAAGCACATGTAATGAGTTCTAATGAGTTTTAACTGAGTTTTATAACTAACTGAGTTTTAATTGAAGGCGAGTTTTATAACTCAGTGAGTTTAACTGAGTAATAAAATTCACTGAGTTTTCTGTGAGTTTTATAACTCACTGAGTTCCAACTGAAGGTGAGTTTTATAAATCGGTGTGTTTTAATCAAGTGAGTTTTATAAGTTTATTGAATTTGTAGTGAATTTTATTAAACTCACTGAAAAAGACCTCACAGCTGCAATAAATCTCACTGAGTTATAAAACTCACCTTTAGTTTAGTGAGTTATTAAACTCATTGAGTCTTATACAGTTAATGAGGTTGTTTTTAAAGTTAGACTTATAAAACTCTATTTTTATACATAAATTACAGTGAACTCAATTTTTATTTAAGCATATTCTAATAACTCACAGCAAAATTTCTTCAATTTTTATAAAACGATCCAAGCCCTACGTTTATAAAATTGGTAGCAGAGCATCCGTGCTATGATTCTATGCGTTTTGGATCGAGATCGCTGTTCAATTTGATCAGTTTTTTCGAGTTTGAATTTTCTGGTCAAACTTGTTCATCACCGATTCTTCAATTTGAATATCAGAATTAAATTGCTTAAGTGTATCTTTTGGTTCTAATAGAATCAGTTCATCTCAGCGAGTTTATTCCTAGTATCAATTTGAGTTTTAATCAATTTTTAAATTGATTTTGAAAGGGCACAGATCTCCGTCTTCATCGTGAGTCCTTCAATGGGGCAACTTCAAATTCTATACAAACGGATGCAATTTTGATTTCTTTCGGTTCGACTTTCGTTTGCGAATTCATAGCAAGAATTAGTTTTTTGTTCGATCGAGTATTAAGCTGAATCGGATGTTCGGTCATCATCTTCCTGGTATTGTCTTGTTCACCATATTTTCAGAACTCAAGAAATATTCTAATGACGATCTTACCCCTAGTCTTTAAAATGCATGTTTCATGATCGGACGGTTAAAAATAGGGTCTACGGGTCTACACTTTTTAAGGGGTCTACAATGAACCTCTCCCTATATATATACACACTATATATACATATATATATATATATTTAGGGTTAGGTTCAAATTAGAACTTTTTCTTTTGAGAACTTTTGAGAACCATTCTGAGCCGCTTATTTTCAGGGGGGGGGGGTGGATTTCCTTATATATAATTCGTGGCTCAGAATGGTTCTGAAAAGTTCTTAAAACCATTTGGTTCTCAAATGATCCTCCCCGTGTGTATATATATATATATATATATATATATATATATATATAGGAGAATGATAAAATGAAAACCTCTCCGAGTTAGAAAAACCGTGAAAACTAAGCTAAAAAATTCGTTTTTGTTCCGATTTTTTATGGTGACTCTCTAACTTAAAAAAACACCATTTATGAAAAGAAAAAAAAAGAACTCCGAGTAATATTTAAAAAAAAAAATTAGGAACCGATTTTTTTGCAATAAGAAGTTAACCGGCCAAAAAATATGTTCAAAAATTGTTAGTTTTTTCTAGATGTATTTTTTTTTTATAGATTCTACATTTATTTTTAATGGTTTTGGTGAAAAAAAAGCGCCTAGAGATTGTTTTTATAAAAATTATTTGTAGATTTTGTTACATATGTAACAAGGCATTTTACATATGTAACAGGTAAATGTTACATATGTAACATGACGTAACATCAGATTTCGGAAATTAAAAAAAACTAATAGGCGTTTTTTTAATTTTTTTCACCATAAGCTTCTATTAACGCATAGAATTACTAAAAAAATTGAAGAAAAAAATCTTTTTGTGGAAGTTTTCACGGTTTTTCCAACTCAAAGAGGTTTTCATTATATCCATCTTATATCTATACTACTATATAATACATATTGGTCATCGGGGGTATTTTCGTCATAAAATTCCTTAATTTTAAGACGCTTACAAATTGTTATGCAACATGTACAAGGGTTTAAAGCATGAAAAGTATGGTTATTTTAAATATCAAGATAATCTGCTCAAAATCTAAGGTTAAATTAGTAATTAACCCTAAAGTAATTTTTCTCCGGTCATGATTATCCTCAACAAACACAGAACGCACGCCACGCTACCTTCCGCTTCCTCGATGGTGAGAACCAGCCGCCTTCGGCAAACCCGCCATCCACCCTCTCTCCCTTTAATTGGTGAACTCCTCGACTCCTCATCTCCTTTGATTAATTATTGGATGGCCAAGATCGAGGGACTTTCAAACGGATTGAAGGCGCGGGTTCTCAACATGCTGCTCTATAAATTGAATACAACCTCTCCATTTCCATCCACCGATTCACAATTCTAAACGATTCAAGGTTCTTTCTGCTCCTCCTTTGTTCTAATTCTAATTTTTGTTCGAATACTCTAATTTTGTTTACGTTTTTGTTTTAAATCTGCTGTTTTAACTCTGGAGATTGCAAGGAACTTCTGCTGTTCTTATTTTGGAACTCCTGTTTGAGGTAAACAATTAATTTGCAAATGTTCATATGATTCCAGTTATTCCATCTGCTATGTTATTTCTGCAACTGTTATTTCTGCAATGTTCATATGATTCCAGTTATTCCATCTGCTATGTTGTATCTTTGTTAAAATTTTAGTTTAGATTAATAACACATTTTTGAAATCCAAATTTATTAGTTGTACCAATGAGTCGATTGGTGTGGCCGGTTATATCTATCTCAAACGGGTAAAAGAAGAGGAACTTGTCAAATGGGTTGAATTATTTTTTTATCAAGAGCCCCTGCCAAGTTATTCTTTTTATCAAGTTCTTTTTTCCAGATATACTTATAAGTGGGTGCTGCAGATTGATTCAAATTGGGTTGGGTTGGAATACAAAGGCATGTTTTGTGCCCCTTTTCAAATTCTATAATATATAATAAATGCAGGTTTTGATGTTTTAGAACCATAACTTTCTGTCACAGGTTTTCTGATTTAAGCATAGAATGAATCATTGCCAACTTGCTTAAATAATTTGTGTAGATGCCCAGATTTGAAAAGCATGTAGCCCGTTTGAATGTGTATGTTAGTGAATCTGTTTGAATGTGTATGTTAGAGAATATGTATTCCTGACATGAACTCAGTTTTTGAATGTGTATGTTAGAGAATCCGTTTTATAGACATGAATGGTGCAATGTTTTTATCATGTAACTACATTGTTAAGATGACCTTTGGGAAGTTTACTTCGTCATCTTCTTCTTCAACTTCATTGACCCTGGGATTATCATTCCTGTAATAGGGTTTGGTTCGTTGTTGCTTTCCGGGAGAATCTGTCCTTCTGCCCAATGACTCATCACCTCTTTTCTGGATCTTCTTATCATCTTCCAATCTGATGAACCTTAATGCCCTCGTTCTGACTTCATCAAGGTTCCTGCAAGGGGTCATAACCAAGTCATCATAAAAGCGGGAATCCCCTCTAATTCCCATTTTGAAAGCTTCTACAGCAGCTGCCATATCCAGGTTGGGGATATCCAAAGCTTCTCGACCGAATCTGGCCACATAATCCCTTAAGGATTCGTTGGGCTTCTGAACTATTCGGTATAAGTCACCCGTGAGCTTCTCAAAGCTCCTGCTGCAAGAAAACTGGTTATTAAACAGGTTAACTAAATGGGGAAAAGAAGTAATGGTATTAGGAGGGATACTGAGCAGCCATTTCAAGGCTGGTCCTGTTAGTGTTGAGCCGAATCCCTTGCATAGGCAAGCTTCTTTGATGTTCACAGGAATGGGGTTGATTTCCATCCGTTCCCTGTATTGTGCCACGTGCTCCTCAGGATCCGTGGTCCCATCGTAGAGTTTCATGTTGGGGGTTTGAAATCTTTTTGGTATCTCTACGTCACAAATGGGCCATGCAAACCTAGAAACTCTGTGGCTGCCTGCTGGCACTTCGGGAATTGGACGAATAACACCAGGGACACTCGAGATCATGTCCTTTAACCTCTGAAGTTCCCTAGCAATAGTCGGGTTGATACCTGCATCCTGCATAGTTCCTTGGTTAGGGTTAATATAAAAATTATCAAAGTTGTTACCAGCCCTGGAAGTTTGAAGATGGATCTGGGGTCCACATTCAGCATCTCTAAGGATAGTCGGCTCAGTTGTGGTTCCCACTTGCATGGGGATGAAGTCTCCCTCATGCATCTCCTGAGATGAACCTGGGAAAATGCCTGCAGAGACAGTAGGGTTAGAGAATAAGGATCCTTGGGGATCTTGAGCAGCTCGGAAGCGGCTCGGATATTGCTGGAATGGTTGAGATGAAGATCCCCGTAGCATCTGAGTAGTAGGTGCCGCTGACTGCTGAGTCCAAGGCTCTTGAAGGTTTGACGTTGTAAACCGCTGTGGTTGAGGTATAGGTTGTTGTACCGAGACTCTCGGCATCTGCTGGCTTAAAAACCCGGCTGGTTGCTGGCTCGAGCATCTCGGCGGTTGCTGACTTCCATATCCTCTGTAGTAAGATTCTGGGGGCTGCTCGGAGTAGAATCCAGAGTATTCTAGATCTATCACCCTGGAAGTCTTCTGATGCTGAGAGCCTGAGAATCCTGCAGTAGTAGCCATTGCAATACCTGATTTTGGGGCAGTAGAGGAATTTGCTTTCTGTTTCGGCTGCTCCGATATTTCCGGAGAGTCAAAACCGAATGATTTTGGCATCAAAGGACTGATTTCCTCTACTGGTTTCTTTGATTTCTTCAATTCCATGATCTCCTTCATCATTTTCTCGTTGGTTTTGGCTTGCTCATCCACATGAGTCTTCATCTGCCTGATCAAAACATACAGATCGTTATTAGTAATAGCAGAGTCAGTGGACGTACCTTGAGATCCAGTAAAAGTGGGATATTCCACTCTTTTAGCGTCGGCGCCGGTCACTTTTTTCGTCATTGGGGGGAGACCAGTGTCGATAGCTGGTTTAGTGGATGAAATAGATTTCGAAGTAATCTTTGGTTGGCTCGACATTTTCAAGAATCGGTTACGAGAAGAAGATCAAGGCTCTTAATTGAATTCAAACACCGTTTGCCCCACGGTGGGCGCCAAATTGTTTTGGTCAAAAACTGCCTAAGCAATTAGTTGATCAAACTTTGTAAGTGAGGTAGAGTGTTTGATGTAAATAGAGATGAAAATGTAAATTCGGAGATTGACACGAGGATGTAACGAGGGAAAAATCCAGGAATCCTTGAGTATCCTCAAGGAACCTAGCAAAAAACCTCGGGAGCCGGCTTAAAGTGCCTGCTGCCTGAAACTTTTATATAATCGAATAGTGTTCAAGTACAAATGAAATGAGCTTGTATTCTACGTGTTACAGAGAGTTGTGATAGCGAGTATCGTGTGTTGTGTGCAAGCCTAAAGCTCAATATAAAGAGATTACATCGTAACAATATCTCCTAAAAACTAGCAACTAACTCCACGTCTCCCACTTAGCCGTTTGAAGTCCATTTAGTCCACGTTTCTGTTAGCTGACCGGGTCTTTAGGACACGTGATCTATGTTGGAATTAACCTGCGAATAACAAACAAAAGGGGAAAAGCAATAGTTAGTCTAGAAATATAGTTCAGGATCCTTACAGCGAAGTGCTTCCGAGCTGCTTGGCATATCCTGAAATCTGGTACCAACACAAAATATAACAATAGAGATAAAAAATGATTATTGTTGATACCTGATATGTGCGTCGTGTGAAGTATCAAACAAGATCAAGATCATGTCAATCTAGGTCTGGCCGAACTAGGTCCGAACCTGAGGTTCGGACTGGCCGAACCTGAGGTTCGGACTGGCCGAACCTGAGGTTCGGCCGAAGCTCGGACCAGCTAGTATATATAGATGTTGGTCTTTGTAATTGTAAGACTTCTGAGCGTGCGAGATCTGTTAAGTGTGTGTTTCTGAGTGTGTATTCTCTGAGTCTGTATCTGAGTGTTCACTGGTTGTAATTGTTCTTTGTTGATCAATAAATCAATCGGTTAATTACGTTTCGATGTCCAATTAGCTAGATCGAGTAGACGATCCGATGCTCACGCAATTTCAAGTGGTATCAGAGCTTTCTGGTTCACTCTACTGATCTGTGGTTGCTATTCTTGGACTTTTGAGCGTTATTGAAGTTTTCTCAAGTTTTATTTCGTATTTTCAATCTTTTCTGACGTGCGTTTTGTGTCAAATTTGCT
>JBCNJP010006195.1:0-18113 GCA_039602395.1 Deinandra increscens subsp. villosa
TCTAGTCTTTTATTCTACTTTTGTTCTTGAATCAAGCTTGTACGAGGATTCCGCACTCGTATTTGGCTAGATATCGTGTAGGTGGTTTGATCTCGGACCTACAGAACAGAACATCAACATTATTGTCACGTGTTAACCGACTAATAGATAAAAGATTTTTCGTGATGTGAGGAACAACAAGGACATCATTAAGGCATATATTAGGGGAAATACGCGAGGTACCCGTGAACATAATAGGAAGACGATTACCGTTACCAAAAGTGACATGAGACGTACCGGAGAGAGGGGTGTTGGTATGAGTCTGCGATGTAGAACCCACCATGTGATCAGTGGCACCAGAATCGACATACCAATCAGGATTAGACGAAGAAACATTGCACTTATTTTTGAATGCTTGAGCCATTTGAGCCTCAACCTGTGGACCGGGTGCATTAGTTTGATTCAAAAGAGTGTAACAGTTGGAGGCTTTGTGACCGGGTTTGCCACACCACTGGCACGGATCCGGTTGATAATAGCGACCACCCCGACCACCACGGCGGAAGCCACCACGGTTATATTGGCGGCTAGCATTTCGGCCCCTGTTATTGTTAGACCGAGATTGGTTGGAGCGACCCGACTGGACCGTATAGGCAACCGGGGCTGTCGGGGAGTTACCGTGGAGGCTTCGTGAGAAAAGCTCCGAGTTCTCGGCTCTAGTTTGCAGTTCACGCAAGGTGATGTTGGGATGAGAAGCCTTGAGCGATATGGAGAAGTTCTCAAAACTCGGTCCAAGACCCCTGTAAAAGGCATGGGTTTTATCCTGTTCCGACATGGGTTTACCGATCGCAGCTAACTGATCGGCGAGAGCCTTGAACTTCCGACCAAAATCAGCGACCGATTGTGTGCCTTTGGTAAGGGAGTATAACTGGTCCTTGATGTTTTGTTCTCTCTCGACCGAGTCATCGGAATAAATGGCCGCTAAGGCCTGCCACTTTTCGCGAGTCGTGATGTACCCAACGACATCAGGAAAGACTTCTTCCGAAAGGCTATTGTGGAGAAGAACAATGGCCTTCTTTTCATCCGATTTCCAGGAGGTGAAGACAGGATTCGGTTGTTCTTTATCACCTTCGCGGACGGTCGCCGGAGGCATCGGAGTGCCATCGATATGAGCAGACAAGTCTTGATATTCAAACATGGCTACCATGTGATTCATCCACAATACATAGTTAGTTGGAGACAATCGAAGGGGGAGTGAGTGGAAGGCAGAATTGAACTTGGATAATTGGGTCATATCTGTGGAAGATGAGGCCATGGCAGGAAGATAGGAGACCAGAAAAAAAAAACAATCGGAACAGGGGGAGAACGAAGGGAGGGTAACCGGAAGGAAGGGGAAGAGAAAGGAGGAAGGGGAAGCGCAGAAGGGTGGGGGGAATTAAAAACCTGCTCTGGATACCATAAAGGTTGGGTTAACTCCACACCCTAAATTGGGGTAGGAGAATCTATTTATATAAAAATAATTTACAGAATGAGTACAAACAAATAAATATTTACACAATTAATCCTTAACAAACTAAATATGACTAACATGGAGGCCATTTTGCGGATGGGATTTTCGCTAATAACCCGGCTACAACTGCGATGAAGGGTATGTCTCCGCCGGTAAGATCATCGCGAGCCGCCCAAACCACACCAACACAGGCCTGCCGACCCCGTAACGACAATCGAGGACGGCCACCAGACAGTGTAGAAAATACAACCGCAAACTTCCATGGCATACAAAACCCTAGATCGGAATGGGTTGAGAAGAGAGAGTGAGTATCGTTCCTGATCGATGTTTATAGAGACGTTGAATTTTAAGAGAGAGAGAGTATGTCGGCCTAAGTAATGTGTAAAAGAGAAAGACCACGTTTCACCCACCGCCTCTTTAAACCAGTAAAAAATTAGTATGTGGCAGCTACAGTGCCAATTATGAGTACACGTGAGCAATTCGAATTGTTATATTAATAATAATAATGAGGTAACACGGTAGCTTTCATTTCTAGTATAAAGCAATAGATTGCAAATAGTAATACATATCATTGGTGATGTCAAGAAAACAAATAAGTTCATGACGATTTATTAAAGGGTATTTGAGATTGTATTTGGGTGGAGATTATCTGATTAGAGGGTTTGTAAATCCAAGGGCGGAGCTTATATAGTGCCCGTAGCGACACCGGTCGCTACATATATTTTGCCCAAAAATGTCGATAATACGTGTAATTTGGTAAAAAAAAAATTATATGTATTGAGTCGGTCACCATAGGAAAAAAAAATTATGTATTGAATTGATCACCACTAAAAAAAATGATGTATAATATATTTAGTCAATTAGTCGGTCCCCATTTAAAAATTACATCTATACTTTTATGTCATTTTATAAAAAGAAATTTATTATGAGGGTTATATTTAACATTCTGTTAAAAACGGGTAATTCTAGTAAATAGAATTTAAATGTTTTATTTATAAAAAATAGAATTAGGCATTAGGTCTTGTTCCGCTTGGAAAAAAAAGAACGAGAGGGAAGAGCAGCGATCAAAGCTTCTCCTTCAAGTTTGTTCCGGCGATTTCGAGCGACCAACTGAGTAACTGACCAAGAGCAGCGACCAAGCAGGCGAAACACCAAGAGCAGCGACCGAGTCAGTGGCGGGGTGAGATTTCGAACAGCCGAACATGCACATCGCAGCACCAAGAGCAGTGACCGAGCAACCCGAAAGCCCCCAAATCCAATACTTTTTCAGATTTGTGTATTTTTTTAGACTATGAGGCTTGAATGTTGATGTATAAATGTATTTGTTGGACTTGAAATCTTGAATGTTGAATAAATTTAAACATTGATCTTACGTATTTAGCTTGAATGGTAATGATTGGTTCATTAAATGTTGATGTATTTAGCTCGAATGTTGATGTATTTAGCTTGAATGTTGATGATTGGTTCATTGAATGTTGATGTAATTTAATTTAGTTTAGCTTTAATGTTGTGGTATTTATTGAATGTTGATGTTGAATGAAAATTAAACTAAGAGTAAATTATGGATTGCGTCCCTGTGGTTTGCAATCCTTTATGAATTGAGTCCAAAGGTTAAGAAATTTTCTTTTGGAAGTCTGAGGTTTGTATTTCTTTGCTATTTGAGTCCCTGAGCCTAACAAAGTTAATTTTTTCTGTTAAATCACAGGGTATTATAGTAATTTTACACATCAGGGACCTGTTATGCAATTAATAAGGTTATAAAAATACAAGGGGTATTTTTATAACTTATAAATAGAAAAGGACTATTTATGTATCTATCAAAACTTATACCCTCTTTAAAACTAAACCCACAAATTGACACACAAGAGAGCTACGGGAGGGAGACGTCGATAGAAGAAGAATCCGGCGACCTTCCGGCGACATCTCCGACCGGATAGGGTTTGGTGGTGGTTCCCGGCTAACGCGATTCCATCTATCTCTCTGCTTCAAACCCAGCCGCTATTTTTCCTTCTATTTCACCTTCATCATCGGCGGCTAGGGTTTGGTGGTGGTTCCGGGCCATAGCCGCAACTCCATAGGGTTTTGCAAGGAATCAAGCAGCTGAACTCCGATCCAAATCCTCTTAAAGCCTCACAAATAGTCACTGGAATATGCACCCAACTTCTCTGCGCCGACGAACACTCAAGATTCGGATTGAAACTTTTGTGTGTTTATCGGTCACCACCATTTTGTACATCGCTGGAAATCTCGACGGGAAGACGTCACCGGAGTCCCGCGGACCTGTGGTCTTAATCGCTAGAAAACCCTAGCCACCGCCGGAATCGCGTCTGCCGCTGCTGTGTTTGTTGTTCGCGATCGTGAATCGACCCCCGAAGGCTTCAGATTAGTAGCATGAGCAAACCCAAAAACGAACACCAGAATCGAAGGGGAGGTTGGACCAGGGGTGGCTTCGTCGGCAAAATCGACCAGAGGGGAGGTCGCCGGTTTACGGAGTCGGCGGCAAGATCGACCGGAGGGGAGGGTTTGGAAAGATCGACCTGAGGATCCCTAATTTTTTTTTTAATTTTTAATTTTTAATTTTTAATTTTTAATTTTTAATTTAAATCTTTAATCTTTATCAAGACTACAAAAAAGTCCTCGTATTTTATTAATTTACATAACAGGTCCCTGATATGTAAAATTACTATAATACCCTTCGATTTAACAGAAAAAGTTAACTCTGTTAGGCCCAGGGACTCAAATAGCAAAGAAATACAAACCTCAGACTTCCAGATGAAAATTTCTTAACCTTTGGACTCAATTCATAAAGGATTGCAAACCACAGGGACGCAATCCATAATTTACTCTTAAACTAATTTAGTTTAGTTTAGCTTCATTGATAGTAATATATTATATGAACAACTGAACTCATTGATTAATTGGCTTTTTATTAGGTTTCTTATGGGAAAGAGAAAACTTTGATTATTCGGACTACATAATTGATGAATTTAAAACTCTTAAAAGGCGTTGAGCTGAGCTATAATTCTTCTTTCAGATACTCACCATTTATAATTTTTATTGTTGGACCCGATCCGAATTTGATATTTATAGTTTTTATTGTTTGACCCTATTCGAATTCGATATTTAAATTTTTTATTATTTGACCCAACCCAAACATAGATCTCGAAACATAGCAATAGAAAAAAATTGGGTCACATGACTTTCAGTCACCTCACCAGAAAAGCTCAAGCTCCATCACTGTGTAAATCAAATAGTCAAAATATAGTTTTTAGCAAACCAATCCAAAACTAATCATTTGCGTTTTCTTAATAATACAGTTTTGAGAAGTTTAGGTTGGATAAGAAGGATAAGAAGGAATCATAGCCATTATATCTTTAATTAAATGAAGATCTATGGCTTAAAATTTTCCTGGGTAAATTAGAGAGAAAAACTAAAGAAAATCAAAGATAGAAGGGTATTTTTGACTTTTTATCAAATTCCCCTCATTTTTTAAACCTTCATAACTTTTAGATACGACATTATTTTATAAAAAAAAAATTACACCATAAAAACGAGCGTTTTTTATCTTTAAAACGCATATAGTGTTGCTATATAAAAAATTAAAATTTTTTTACTCTTTCGATTGTATCAAAATGTTCAAATCATTGTGTCATTGTGTCGTTGTGTCATTGTGTCAAAATATTCAGATCATTGTGTCATATTGTGTCAAAATGTTCAGATCATTGTGTCATATGGTGTTAAAAACCGAAAGAGTAATTTTTTTAATTTTATATATAGTAGCAATATATATACTTTTGATACGACGACACAATGACGCAATGATCTGAACATTTTGACACAATGACATAATGATGTGTCAAAATGTTCAGATCATTGTTTTATATGATGACAAAAACCGAAAGAGTAATTAATTTTATATATAGCAACACTATATATACTTTTGACACGACGACACAATGACACAATGATCTGAACATTTTTGACACAATGATCAAAAATCAAAAGAGTAATTTTTTTTTTCCATTTTTTATATAGCAACACTATATGCGTTTTAAAGATAAAAAAATGATCGTTTTTATAGTGTAATTTTTTTTAAAAAATAATGTCGTATGTGAAAGTTATGAATGTTTAAAGAAAATGGAGGAAGTAGATAAAAAGTCAACAAAAGTTGCTAAGACTAAAATACCCTTCCTTCCTTTTTTATTAGATCAAGATCCAATGGCTGAAAATCCTTCTTATCCTTCTTACCCAAAACAAACTTCTCATTTAAACCAAATTTCATCTCTCTTAACACAAAATATATACATCAAATTGGTGTACACAAAACTTATAAGCATGCATTCATGGCAAAGGTTGACAAAAAAAAATCATGATCGATAAAAGAGAAGTAAACAAAAAGAAATTTGAATAAGTTGAATGCACAAAAAATGCACTAAGTAGCTCCGCATTAACGTCTAGCACCCACGTGAGTCTCAAGTAAAAGATTAACAGTCTCCACAATGTCATTACACCAACAACTGATATGATTATAACAAGCTGGATACCCCCCGCACGTTGCGGCGGGGAGCTTGCTTTTAAAAATGTAATTGCTTTTGACTTTGACCACTTAAAACTATGTAAACGATAATACAAATGTTGTACTGGATACCCCCGCACGTTGCGGCGGGGAGCTTGCTTTTAAAAATGTAATTGCTTTTGACTTGGACCACTTAGAACTATGTAAACGATAATGCAAATGTTGTACATGCACGAGGTAATGATAGTAATAGGATAGCCAAAATGGTTCATTAGAGAATCAGTTATAGTCGTGAAAGTTAAAGTTGTTCCTTACAACAAACCAACTTAAATGATGAAATTGAAGTCATTTCTAACGCTAAACAAAAGAAAGTCGTACGGACTTTGTTTTTTTGTTTTTTTTTTGTTTTTGTTTAGTAGATACCATTATATTTCATTAGTTACATAAGTACATAGAGTTTCAGTAGGGGTAGTTTGGTTACAGTTTTCTACAGACCAATACATGAAGTTATTAAACAAAAGATAAAATATTTCATGGTATTCTGGCTTCCCTAATACATATAAATTAAGTAATAAAGAAATTGAAAATTTAGCAAATACACTCACTATTTTAGTCAAAACATAAATTAAACTTAAAACACACGTAGTTCTTGGTTGTTAGGAACCTCCAAAGCGTTTCAAGATTAAAATATTTTCCGTACTTTCCCCTCTTATGGCTTTTTCATCTATTTTTTCCATGAGTCAGACACGTAAGCTAATGTACCATCATTTCCCAATTATGTTGGATACAATTTCTCATTTTTTCAATGTTTTTGTATTTTTCTGTTTTTCAATGTTTTTGTATTTTTCTGTTTTTCAATGTTTCTGTATTTTTCTCTTTTTCTCCCCCTTAAAATGAAAACTCTATTTTTGGATTTTCATTTTAACAAAAACACAAAGACACTATTTTTGGTTTATCAATTTTCTCCCCCTAATTACATACGGAATATAAAAGAAAGAAAATTGACCTTCCGACATGGATACCTTTCAGTTTAGCTTTCAGAAAAAATTTCAGTTTTGAAATTTGATATCACTTGTAATTTAACTTAAATCAGCAGAATACTCCTCCATCAGCAACTTCTCAATCACCGATAGGTCTTCTAGAAATACCTGCACACTGGTCAAACACATGAGTTCATAAATGACTCGAAGCGAATCGCTTCTGGTCGACCAGTGTCTTGGTTTCCTTTCGAAACCACTTTAGGTTTCCAGTTTTGTTGTTTTGGTAAATTTGCATTTGATGAACAAAGTTATGGACCCATAGGGGTCTTCTAAATGACCTGATAGGTTATTGCGACGGTATACGTAAACATGATAACGTGTCATAATAGAATAGTTTAAATTTAAAGTGCGGGTTAGAATAGAAAGAATAGATTGTTTAATATATCAAATTTTCCTTGATAAATTGTTACAAGTAGAATTTTCCTTTTTACATTGTTACCATTATAACAACGCTTTTAGCTTTTAGCTTTTAGAAACAATGTGATCCGGGCTTCATAAGTTTTCTGATAAGTTAACCTTTCAAATTGTTTTTTAATGGTTAACGTTTCATCTACTTAATTACAAGGTGGACAGGGTGTGCAAAAGTGGCCTAAATCGGTGGCCCAAATCAAGATCCTCCTACAATTGGATAGTCCAACTCCAATTTGGTTTGGTTTGGTTCGCATTAACCCTAAAAGTAAACCAACACATTCTCACAAACTATAAGCATTCAGAGCCCATTCCATATCTTTATCCATATAATTTATATATTTATCATTATTTTTTTTCTCTCTTCCATTCAGAACCATAATTAAATAATATTTTTTATATATTTATCATTACCTTTTATCTCTCTTCAAATCTTAAATTTTAAAGATTCACCATATTTTTCCTCAAATATAGGGATTCCCCAAATTTTTCCTTAAATATTTCTCTCTCCTCTACTCACAACCACTCAAAACTACACCTTAAATTTGAAGGTTTACTCTCACAACCATTATAGGGAATGGGCTGTGAATGCTCTAACATTTATAAATTATACCCTAATAACAAAGAAATGTATTAGTGAATAGTGTCGCTTAAGTGAAAACAATACTACTTAGCTTTTCCTCCCTAATATAGTGTTTTTATGTTTTTTACTTTTTTATAATAGTAACAAAGTGATGTTTCTTTGTTTTTGTTGCAGTGTTTTCGCTGTTTTGGTTTTTTTTACGTCTTTAACACATTAAGACATTTTTTGTCTTCTGCGTTGGGTACGGGCATTTTATCATCCACATTGTGACTTGGCTTGTTTACAAACAATGTCAAACCGGCTTGATTCATTTATTTTAACGAACTGAGATGTTGGGTACGGGCACATGCTCGGCTTTTGAAAGCTCGAGCTCACTCGTGGCCCATCAAGCGTACTCGTTACTTTTTAATGTTTTTTTACATATATTGATATATGAAAAACTAAAAAATAATAATTTTAACAACAACTCTCATAATGAAAATTAATAATTCAATATTTCTTTTTTTATTAAAATATAGGACAAAGTATTAAAGATTTAATTTAAATATATGTTATAAATAGAATGTTGCTATTCTTACATTAGACGGGCTACGACTGGTTTATTTTAATAAACTGAAGTCTTGAAAACCTCGAGCTATATAGCTCTTGATATATAAAAAAGAAAAAAATAAACATTGTTACAATTTAACATTATTATTTATTAATTAAAAATATAATGTGGCTTTAAGTTTCGAGCTTAAAAAATATATGTTACTAATAAGATTTATAACAAATTTATAACTTGAGGTTTTATATATTTTTGTTAAAGTTTAAAATTTAAACTTATAACTCGAGGTTTTATATATTTTTGTTAAAATTTAAAATTTACTAAACTTATAACTTAAGGTTTTATATATTTTTGTTATGATTTATTAAACTTATAACTTAAGGTTTCATATTTTTAGTCAGAGGCATTCCTCATCAATAAAACATTTTACCGACCCAACCCAACCCAACCCAACAACACTAAATATCCTAACAATTTCTTGTGTACGTCAACTCTCTTGGGTTTCTTAGTATTATTTATCATACAGTTTATTAATTTCTATCATTATATATACATCCTTTATCTCTCGTGAAGTTTTTAAATTTATTTCAAGTTTAGATGGATTTTTAAATTTTAAAATGTGGGTCTCTTATTATATATATCCTATGTGAAGGGTCTTGTTATCAACCTTCTCTATCGGCAACAATTCACCGGATCCATCGAGTAAGAACTCGTGCTTTCCCTCCAAATCTAAGAGCGTGTTTCTTCTCTGTCATTAGTTTTTTATTTTGTATTTACCTTCCCGAAGAAACGGTCGGCACTGATACCTTGTATCGAATCTAGCGGTATGTGAAAGAGTCTTGTCTTGCCAATTGATTGCTTCCGTTTGAATAAAATGTTAGACTAATATTGTAATTTTTTTGATAGTTAGGATTAATTAGCATATTTTATTAATTATTTAATATAGTTAGTATTTATATTAGTATTAGTATCAACAAGATGCTTACCCCGGCGCGTTGCGGCGGGTAGCTTCTTTTTTAAAGTGTATTTTTTCATTGTTTTATGTTTTGAAGTAAGATACTCTCATTCATGTAGTAGACTTACATGATTGTCTTAGCATACAATATGGATTTTCATTTTCTAATTCATTAGTTTTCAAAGCAATTCACTAAGTTCAGAAAAAAATCTCAAAAACCTTTAAAAAATCATAGACATGGTACAAACGGCTTTCAATCTGTAAACATTGTGTTTTAAATTAATTCAATGTCTATATAAATGAACTTTAAAAACATAAAAAAACAATAATTTTCCTTATATTA
Organism: Deinandra increscens subsp. villosa; assembly: GCA_039602395.1. Lineage (NCBI taxonomy): Eukaryota > Viridiplantae > Streptophyta > Magnoliopsida > Asterales > Asteraceae > Deinandra > Deinandra increscens. The sequence continues at coordinate 9,879 of JBCNJP010006195.1, forward strand.
TAAAAATGTTATGAACAATTAAAAAATCTTATGATCATTTAAAACCAACCTGTCATATTTTCTTAACATTTATATGTATTTAGTTTATAGTGAAGACTAAATATGTATATATAACACACTACACTGACTACTTTAGTTTATAAGTTAATACATATAAGCCTTAAGATCGTGTTTCAGCTTATGATTCTGCCACTCACATTATTAGTCACCAACTTCCCTAGATGTTAAAAGTTTACCTAGTATTCAAACTAAGTTATGAGTTACTAAGTCTTATAGATGACATATTCAAACAAACTAAAAACCACCTAAAAACAACCCAATCAAATAATATCATCTTAAACTGTCACAGACAACATTTATATAACTCTTTGAGATAAAAAAAAAACCTCTCATCTATAAAACTTATAACATATCATATTCTATCACATTTCAACTCAATTAGACCTTAAAACGTTTAAACCTTTTTACATATAGTTACAGAAAGCCACTTATAACAGAAGTACAAAAGTTAAAGGAAAAAAAATAGAAAACAAAGAGAAAATACTAACCGTGAAACAGCTTTCCCTGAACAACAACGACACCAACAGTGGCCACCAACACATCCTCAGCAATAAGCAAAACATCTGTCCCTTATTAGGTTAATCTTGAATTTATTTAGTATTATTTAGTTTGTTTTAATTATGCATGTGGAATAAAGCAAGAAGTGGGAAAGGTTTGACCTATTATTTAGGTGAAAGTGTACGTTGAGGTGCAAATAGTGGGTCAAGATGTGTACCATTTCTTTAGGGTAGAGTAGGTTTTAATTGGTTGGTAATTTATCCACGTTTTCTCCTTGTAGGCTATATATATAGCTTATTTTGATGAATAAAGAATGCAGCTTTTCTCCATCATCTTTTGTACTTATTTTCTGCACAATTCAAAGTCTTCATTTTTACTCCAATCTTCTACATATATTCACATTCGTACGTGAGTTTTGTGAGTTTGAAGGAGGGTCTGATCCAACATCCCTTTACGTGAGAACGATAGATAAAAGTAGATAACTAAAAGCTAAAAACTTTTGACACAATATTAGCAGCAAGTACATTTACTCCCTAGTAGCCTACCTTTGCAGCCAAAGCTAAAATAAGTCAATAACAAAAGCATAGCATACTGTAGTAGTCATTGAACTGTAGGTATATGCATTTTTCAGTGGCCAAAGCTAAAATAAGTCAATTACAAAAGCATAGGATACTGAATACCTTTAAGCAGCTCCTCATGTGGCCTCAAACTGCAAAAAGAATAAAAAATATCAATGGTAGTATGAGAATTAATAAGAAAACAGAATAAAAGAATGTAACAGTTAATACTTAATAGCATTGGCACAGACTCGATTCATCATACTTGTGACATCTTTAAAGAATTCAAAGAGTATATAACATGGAAAAACATGTATATTCAAGGTAATAGTCAATGAACTAAAGGTACATAGATTTTCACTGGCCAAAGCCAAAATAACCCAATAACAAAAGCATAGCATAGTGAAAAATCACAACTGGGACAGAGACCAAAAAAAATATATACTCTTAGTGACCTTGACTATTTCATCTATAAAACTTTTAACATCTTCTATCATGTTATATTGATGCTAAATCGAGGACCAGATCAAATTTGCAGGTAGTGTACATTTTGAATTAAAAGATATCAAATTAGGGTTATGCTACGTTTACTGCTTTTATTCCAAAATCACTGTAACAAATTAAACAGGTACTAATCCTTGCAAATTGATGGAGCGGTATAGACAGAAAGCATAGAAAACGACATCCAAATCGGTGGGGTAGAAATTGGGGATCGAATGAGCTGAATACCAGAATGTAATGGCAACCAAGAAATCCTACCGTTAGCGGCGATTAGCCGGCGACGACATTCCAAAGGCCACAACATCGGAGAAAAAAGCCGGATTGAAAGAAACCCTAGGCGTCCAAACCGATGGCGACACACCGGATCGTAACTGCAGCCGAGAAATCCTACCGTTAGCGGCAATTAGCTGGCGACAACAATCCAACGGCAACAACATCGTAGAAAGAAGCCGTATCGAAGAAGGGGGCAGGTACAGTGAGTGAGATGCAGTGGATTGGTGGAGTTTATCAAAAAACGGGAAGAAGGAGACATGATGGTGGGGTGACGTCTATCTCTCCTAAGTTGGCAACATTTAATTGGTTGAATAAAGTGTTTGTCAAATTGTAATTGGTTAAAAGGACGTACAGTATTTTTACTCACAGTTGACCTTTTGACTTGGACCACTTAGAACTATGTAAACGATAATACAAATGTTGTACTGGATACCCCCGTAAGTTGCGGCGGGGAGCTTGCTTTTAAAAATGTAATTGCTTTTGACTTGGACCACTTAGGGGGGACGGTATGGTCCCGGTTACCGCGAGGCGGTTCCCAGGGTGCCGCGCGGCACAAGCCGGCAACCATACCGCCTTAGGCGGCTCGATGGGCCAGCTCCGAGATTTTTTGGTTGAGCGGCAAATTGGAACCGAGGGGAGCCGCACCAACCCCCACTTGTTTTGTCTCATTTGTTTTTTCATGTTCCAAGGGGAGCCGCATGGCTCTTCTTGGCAACCATACCGGGTGTTGTGGCTTGATATGGCTTCAAAAACATCAAAATTGAGTTGGCACATGATGATTGGTTGGTGAGCATGGCTCCTTGAAGCCACAAGGCAACCATACCCCCTCCCCTTAGAACTATGTAAACGATAATGCAAATGTTGTACATGCACGAGGTAATGATAGTAATATGATAGCCAAAATGGTTCATTAGAGAATCAGTTATAGTCGTGAAAGTTAAAGTTGTTTCTTACAACAAACCAACTTAAATGATGAAATTGAAGTCATTTCTAACGCTAAACAAAAGAAAGTCGTACGGACTTTGTTTTTTTGTTTTTTTTTTGTTTTTGTTTAGTAGATACCATTATATTTCATTAGTTACATAAGTACATGGAGTTTCAGTAGGGGTAGTTTGGTTACAGTTTTCTACAGACCAATACATGAAGTTATTAAACAAAAGATAAAATATTTGATGGTATTCTGGCTTCCCTAATACATATAAATTAAGTAATAAAGAAATTGAAAATTTAGCAAATACACTCACTAAAAAAAAAAAATCAACTTAAAGAACAAAGAATATCATCTCCTCTCTTCACAAAAGTACAGCTCAAAAAGTAAGAAGAATATATAACGCAAATAGTAATATGACAACCTATTATTCATATTCATATAGAGGTTTTATACTCTAAACATAAAACCAATCAATATTGCATAGATAGAAATATCATTAACTATTATATCTAAAAATAAAGTATCATTTAATGGAAATACACATTGCTGATCCAAATAGACACTTAAAAGTTAAAAACCTATTGACAACATCAGATGAATCTAACTTTCTCATATTATTATGAGAGAAATAAAAGCTCCACAAACCCCTTCTATTGTCCACCAACAATATCAAATCAAAACTTACACACTTAAACTAATGAATCACTTTGGATGGTAATTATTGAAACAACCAATAGAAAACTGCAATGGTGAAAAAAAAATTGTGAAAAATAGCATTAGCATAAACATTACAGCTACTTATGACTATAGTATAAAAATTTATCACTTGGAAATTGAAACTATATAGTTATGCAATGGACCAAAACTTGATCAACAGACAGTAATAAAAGGGACTCACTTTTGGTCCATTTGTGATAGAGAGTAAGTTTGATTATGAAATAATACCAAAACTTGAGCAGCAGCTTTATTCCTAATATCAAATGGACAGGAGCCCCATTCCCTACTCTGCATCTCGAACCCTCATCCCCATTCCCATAACTGAACTTTAAAAACTAATAAGACACTTGGATGAACAATGATTTATTAACAAAAGTATGTTTACTTTTAATAATCAGTAGATGAATTTAACTGTCGCAAACAAATAGACATTCAAACATACAATTGATGTGCACGGTAAACATCAGATGCAAAAAAAACACTAAGATACACCTAATCAACACAAATCGGAGCATGTAGTGATATAAACGAAATAACAAAGCATCAAACAAACAAATAAAAACAACAAAACCAAATAAGAACATCCAATTTCATAATAAAAACACTAACACATACCAGTAACAAAGCAAAACCGGCCGCAAACTCCAAAAGGGAACACCTATAAACAAAGAAGAAGACAATTATTGTAAACAACAAATTGATTGCTTCTACATTCAGAAAATTAAACAACAAAGAAGAAAAACAGAGTAGCTTAACGACAAAGAAGACGAAGTACATACTAGAGAAAAGCAAGCATACCAGAGACTATGTGGGGGTGGTGGTTAACTCCGCTGCTCCGATAAGGGAAGGTAGGATTCTATCGTGGATGGGGAAGAGATTTCGGTGTGCGGTTACGGAGGTGTGCGAGGATTGGCGGCCTGATTTTGTGGTGGCTCAGTCGTTGTCGGAGCTGCCGGAGTAGGGAGGTTTGGGTGGTGGATGGGAGAAGTCCGATAGTCGAAAGGAGGGAGTTTCGAGGGCCAAGAAGTCGGCGCATGGGAAGGGTGGGGATTCGGAGTGTCAGGAGGGTCATTCTCCTTGGGTGGATGAAAAAAAGTAGCAATCATGATGTTGGGGATGTGGACCAGGGGGTGAAGGCGGTTGAGAACTCGATGGAGGATGGGGAGATTCCTTCTGGGCCTTTGGGCCTGAGGGATGAGGGTGGGCCTTTTCTTATGAGTCATGTTGGGCCTGTTTGGAGGAAAAGGGACAGGCCGGCTTCCCTTAGCCCAAGCCAAATGTCTGATGTAGGGGTTAGTTCTAGATCTAGAATTAACGATGAAAATAAGGTGCAGGGGGGGCAAATAGATGGGATGCTGTCGGATAACACGATGGAGGAGGGTGGGGCGGCAGAAGTGGATACGCATGGCGGTGGGGTTGGGGAGAGGTCGCCGATGGCGGGGGTACCTGAGTCGCCGGCGCAGGAGCGGGTTGAGGAGATTTTAAATACTATGAGGATTGGGGAATGTGTGGGGATTGATTTGGGTAATTTCGTGCAACAAGTGGCGCAAGAGGTGGACGAAGGTGCGTCGTTAAAAGGGGTGTAATGGATTTGTTGTCGTGCAATGTCTGGGGGTTGAGAGATCCGAATAAATCCGCGTGGATCTCGAAACTAAAGAGGGAGAATCATGTAAGTTTTCTTTGCCTTCAAGAGTCGAAATTGTCTGATCTGGGGGAGGTGCCGGTTAAACGAATATGGGGGAATTCGAAGGTGATGTTTGATGGGGTCGAAGCCCTTGGCAGGTCTGGGGGAATTCTGAGTTTCTGGGACCCGTCTATTTTTAATCTGGTTAAGGTCGTGAAAGATCAACATTTTCTTCTTACCTCGGGGATCTTGACGGGGAGTCGGGATGTTTTGAATATTGTTAATGTGTATGCCCCGCAAGAATTTACTTCAAAAAAACGTCTTTGGGATTCTTTATTGAAGCTGATGGAGGATGGTTCTGGTATGTGGGTGTTTGTTGGTGATTTCAATGAGGTGAGGTGTGAGGAGGATCGAAGATTTTCTGTCTTCAATCCTAGAGGTGCCAGAATATTCAATGATTTTATTTTGGAAGGGGGCTTGCAGGAATACAGGATGGAAGGAGCTAAGTTTACGTATTCGTATGGCAGGGGTAAAAATTTCAGCAAGTTGGATCGTGTGTTAGTGTGTCATGAGTTCTTTCAGAGATGGCCGTTAGCGAGATTGGTGGCGAAACCCAGGCTTTGGTCGGATCATAACCCGTTGATTTTAAAGGTGAAGGCTTTGGATTATGGGCCGACTCCGTTTCGATTTTTTTCTTCTTGGTTGAAGTTTGGAGAGCTCTCGGACTTGGTGCGTTTGGAGTTGAAGAAACCTTATGACGAGGGTGGTTTATCTTATGTGGTTTTGATGAATAAATTGAGGCGGGTTAAAGCGGTAATCAAGGATTGGATGGCGAGGTTTAGGTCGGATAATGAGAGGGAGGTCAAGATGCTTTCTAATTTTTGTATTAGGATGGATGGGGAGAGTGAGGTCAGATCCCTTGGGGCCGATGAGTTGGAGGAGTGGTCTAAAAATAAAAAGAGGTTGGTTGTCACACCCCCAAAATACCACTAACGGAGTTTATACCGTTAAGGGGCGCGACTAGACCAGGATCCACAACCATAGTTACAAATACTAAACGAATCAAGGTTAGTCCAAACACAAGTTATAAATCAAAGTCTTAAATTACATACGCAGCGGAAAATTTAATTGTCTTTAGCACTAACCACGTGCTTTACATAAATGTTGTTTTAAATTCCCAAAATAAATCAATTCAAATAAAGGTCTTCACGTGCCATGCCAACCCGCTCCGGATACTCCTTAGCGATCTGCAAAAGTTTAAACCACGCAAGTGTCAACCTAACGGTTGGTGAGTTCACAGTGGGCTTGTCATGCATTGGCCCGGTCTCATAATCATAATTCGTATCAAGTATACTTACAACATAATTATTTGTGAAAAGCAATGCTCGTAATTATTTCTTTGTTTATAAATGAAGTTTCCGTGACCACGTCATCGGGTATGTACTAGTTCCGTAAAGTTAAAGGACTCAACCGATATCGCGGGTAGCTAATCCGTTGTTCCATGCTCTAAGGAAGTTTGTACCAAAGCTGACTTATTTTGTGGGGGCCGAGCCATCCCGTACGGTGCGGACATAGTCATCGCGGTTTTTGCCTCCCCCGTGTCCTCCCCGGGACCACGGTCAAATAGGCTGATATTGTTCCTCCGTGCACTCCCCGTGCCACGGGGCGGAGTTTGTCAAACTCCAGTAGATCTACCCAACATCCCCTCGCTTTCACAAATTAATGGCACAATTTAAGTTGAGGACTTTTAAGTTATAAGGCATCCTTAGAAAACATGTGATATCATGTGGTTTAGACTTTAACCTACACTAGCCATATTAAAACGTTTTCAGTTTTGTTTCAGAAAAACAGTTTGTTCTGAGTACACAAGTGTTCCCATAAAACACTCCAGTTCATCAAGTGGGTGCCGAGCATCCCGAGTTCTCAAGTTTATCAGTGAGGTGCCTAGCACTCTCGAGTTTGTCAGCATTGTTTTTCGTTAAGTTATTCTGTGTGGCCCAACGGACTCACGGTAAGCGGGTTAGTGACACTCACCTTTGGTTGCACTGCTACACTTCAAGAAATCCAAATATAGTTGTTTAACGAAGACCTAGAACACGTTTAGGTCTTGAGTATTAGTTTCGTGTCTAATCTTTACTTAACGTCACTATGGCCCATAACATAGCACGTTGCAACTATGACTCGACATACCGACACACGACACCAATGGTTGATCATAAACAAGGGTTCGTATAAATCAGATATCAAACATGTTTCATCATGGCAAAATCATATAAGTCATGGCATAACACTTAAGCAAATTTCACAAGTTTGGTTTTTAGGTCAGGCCTTAGTTTCGCTAGCATAGTTTCGCTAGGCAGTTTCGCTAGGTGCACGGGCAACACTTTCGCTAGGCAATGCCCGGTAACACAGTTTCGCTAGGCTAGTTTCGCCCGAAACTGCTGACGCAGTTTCGCTAGCCTAGTTTCGCAGGGAAACTGGTTTGAACTTTCGTTCAGGTATTTCGCTCGATAGTTTCGCTCGAGCTGGTCTGGTCAGGTTACCCGGCGACACTATAGTTTCGCTGGTCAGTGTCGCTGGAAGGAGATATAATTTCGCTACTTAGTTTCGCCCAGAGAACACACAGTTTCGCTGGTCGCGAAAAACATACGGATTTGCCTAAAAATCAACCTAACGGCTTCTGATCATACATGCAATTCATTATCTAGCATCCATAGGCATTTACCAACATAAATCAAGCAACTTTAACACGTTTAACATGCATTTTGTCATCAAATCACCAAAAAGCACTTCTAAACCCTAAAATGACCAAAATTGCATAAATCATTGTTTTGGTCAAAAACTGCCTAAGCAATTAGTTGATCAAACTTTGTATGTGAGGTAGCGTGTTTGATGTAAATAAAGATGAAAATGCAAATGTAAAGGTTGACGCGAGGATGTAACGAGGGAAAATCCAAGTATCCTTGAGTATCCTCAAGGAGCCTGGCAAAAAACCTCGGGGGCCGGTTCAAAGTACCTGCCGCCTAAAACTTTTATATAATGAAAGTTCTGATTACAAAGTAAATGAGCTCGAA
>JBCNJP010006197.1:0-18529 GCA_039602395.1 Deinandra increscens subsp. villosa
GCCCTCTACATGACAGTGATTTTGAGATCGATGCTGATATGTTCACTGAAGGAGATGGTCTGAACTCCTCAGACGACGATGAATCCTTCGTCAACAGTCTCCTTCGTGATGAACCTGTAGATGAAACCCTGGAAGCTATCAAAAAGCTAGCTCCTGTGCCTGAAAACCTGAAACTCCCAAGATTTTCTCAGGCAGCCAGGATTCTTGCTATTGAGGGAACTTCTAATATAGAGGCTGCTAGTGCTTCTAGTTCAGACCTTCAACTCTCTCTGGTGCCCTCCACTCTGACTTCTACCGAAACATCCACTGCTATTGTTCCGATAACTGAAGGAGTCCGTCACATGCATGTTGACCCTGCCTTTTTGGATTTCGCAATGGCCAACTTCAGGGAATACTATGCAGAGAAGATCTACTTGAGAAGAAATTCTTGTGGAATTCTGATTGAGACAATTGAAGATGATACCGGTGAAGTCACTTATGAGGAACATCCATACACTGTAGACTTCGGAGATGAAGACGACATGAGTGAGCTACAAGAACGTATGAATGTGCTCATGAATGAAGCCAACCCTCTGAATTACATTGATCTAGATCAGATCGAGAGTGAAGATGATGAAATGGAACCTTTGTTTCCCACTCCAATTCAAGTGAAGAAGGAGGTGGATGATATATACGTGCAGGTTTCACTTTCTGAACTATTGGAGTCCTCAGCCAAAGCTTCTGCATTAGATATTGCTCCCCATGTTCCTAGTGGTATTCCTACAGATGCTGAAATCATCAATCTTGAATCAAGCGCTGCCCCGGAATCTGCTAGTCAAAATATTCATGCTGTTTCTTCTGAGCAAAGTTTACGTGATCAAATATTTGAAGCCTCTTTTGTACATTTTTCTTCTGACTCTGATACTGAGGAAGATGAACCAAATGTAACTGCAACTCAAGAACCAGCTGTCTTAGAGCAACCTGGTCCGTCTACTGAGGATAAGGGAAAGAGAACTCTGACACCTGAAGAAATAGCTGAGGCGCAGCTGAAAAGGGAAGCTGAGATAGATAAATCACGTCAAGCACTTATTGAAGAAGCTCTCAATGAACAAAATCGACTTCGTGAAGAAAAGGCTGCTGCACTGAGGCGATATGAATCTAATCGTCCTCCTGCTGTCATATATGCTAAAGGATCGAGCACATTACCAGAACGTTCGGAAGCAATCAGAACAGATGAACCATTGATCCGCATCGTCACAAATCTAGAGGGAACTGACGTTGATGCTGATGACAACTCTGTTACAGCAAACATGGTCAGAACTCTGATGAAAAACAAATTCTCTTTAAAGTATCTGATGAGCTTAACTGAAGCTGAGTTGACAATGTTATACACCGACGAGGAGAGGTTGAATTCTCACCTGCCTCAAAATCAAACGGTTGAAGCTCAAACTGAACTCTTGGCGGATATCTTTGCTGACACAGACAAGACTGTGGATTTCCTTCCTATCCGTGATCATCTCTCAGATCTTACCCTCGACATTGGCAACACCTTAATTCCTCCTCCAGAGAGCTCGTCAATTGATCCTCCTGACTCTGAAGCATACATTATTTCCACTACCAACAGTATGAATTCTGAAGCGCTCCGCAACTTCTGTAAATTCAAAAATATTGACAAGAAAGCTTACTGCAAGAAGAGACTACCCGGTCTCCGGAAGTTTGTGTGCGAGTATCGGAAAACAGAAAGGTTGGCTAAGTTGGAACAAATCAGGATTATTGAAGAGGAACGGGCTGCAGCTCTCAAGAGAAAAGATACTCCCCAAATCTATGACGAATGGGATAAGCTGACTCCTAACTTAAAGGCTATGCAAGTATTTGCTGCCAAGAACCTGAGGAAGATGCCCAGCAATCCTAACGTCAATCATGGGATGAAGATCTTAGGATGGAAATACGATGAAGCCTTTGACGCTTTCATGGTGAAAAGAAGAAACGGCTTTGTCCAAATCTTTGGAGACTTCAAAGCTCTCACTAGCTTATTCTCCTGGGAACTGAAACAGCTCAAGTACCTGGACCTGGTAAATCATACTAACCATCCGAAAGGTATAAGGGCTGCTGCATTGATTCATTCTGCTTATGATAACAAAAGATTCAGTCAAAACCCAGAGGCAGAGAGAAAAGCTCAGTTAGCAGAAGAGAAGAGAAGGCTTCGTGCTCCTCACCGTGGAATGTTCAAGGATGTAGGAAAGGAAGTAAAAGCAAAGACTATCCCGGGAAATCAGAAGAATGCTCCCATGATTAGTTGGTATTATAATGGTTTGACTCATGAGTTAGTGATTGAGAGAAGTGGTGCTGATGCCATCAGACTATTTGCTGCTATTGAACTCCGTCTTCTCTCTCGCTCATACTTGAAGATAATGTACTATGAGAAGATGCGGACAATACCTGTTCAGCTGAGACTCTATGAATGCTATGATGCCAACTACTACTTAATGTTCTTAAACTGGTGGTGTGAAAGGCTAGCTGGATTAGGTCGACTCACTCTTACTTCTGAACTTCTGCGAACAGCAACTTGTTGGGTAATTGAAGAACATGGGTCGAGTGTCATTCTTGATGGGGCAAAAAGATTGGTTGAGCTGAACAACTTTAATGACTTGAAGAAGCTCGTATGGCAAGATCTCTTTAGGCTGTATGACATGGGTATTCATGTACTCTCTTGACAAAGACAGACCTGCAGCCAGAGACAACTGGAGATTCCTGCTGAAGCTGACAGGTCAAGATGCTTGAAGCTCTCGAGTTTGCATTGCCAACAAGGGTGGAATTGTTAGAACCTATTTGTTGGCAACACAAACTTATTTTTGTTTTATCATTGTAATTGATACCTTGCTTTGTAATTCCTTTTTGTTATGTACTTGGACAACTTTATGTAAATCTTAGCGTACTTGTTACTTATGATCTTAACGGACTTGATTTCACTCTTAACGTACTTGTTTAAATGGTATCTTAGCGAACTTGTTTGTTTCCTAACGTACTTGTTTGCTTAGAGTACTTATTAATGTTCCTAGCGTACTTCATCTTTGCTGGTAACGAACTTGTTAGCGTATTTGTTTATGTTAGCGGACTTGTGATGCTTAGCGTACTAGCTAGCGGACTTGTTTATGCCTAGCGCACTTACTAGCGTACTTGTTAGTGCTTAGCGAACTTGTTAGCGAACTAGTCAACACTTAGCGTACTTGTTAGCGGACTAGATAATACCTAGCGTACTTATTAGCGAACTTATTGATGTCTAGCGAATTTAATATAATGCTTAGCGAACTTCTTTTACTGTTAGGATATTTTGCTGAATTCTAGGTAATGATTGGTTGTTGTCAAACATTCTATTTGTCCCAGGCTCTCTTGTAGTATAAATACCAAAGTGAAAACCCTAATACGTGTTCCTCCTGGTCATTTCTACAAGAGAGCCTTTGTGTGTGTGTTCTTGGTGTATTTTTGTGTGTGTTCTTGAGCTTTAGAGATCTATGGGGTGAAATCAACCAAGATTGATCATCACACTTATTTTCCGCACCTGTGTGATGAATCAAATGAGAACATTGTGCTCAAATCAGGTCCTAACAAATCAAGCAGCTTCTTTTAACCGTAACCTATAAAGCACATGCATCAAATTTAGGTTGAATGCAAAACAGAAGCCAAACTCACTTACACCATGAAAGACATAATCAAATGGAATTTTTAGCTTCAGACACATATATAGCAATCGATCGATCGATGTTAGGGTTAAATTCAAATCCCAAATCAATAGAGAAGACATACTTTTGGAAATCAATAGACTAAGGATCCATAATCTTCAATCTTGAAATGATGAACCAGGAAGGTAAGTAACAACAAAGCTCGAAGAAGAGTTTTGCGTGAGAATGACGTACGATTGAAATCCCCACTTAAAATGCCAGATTTGAGATTATGGATCCTTAGTCTATTGATTTCCACAGCGATGCAAATAAACTAAAGTTAACACAATACGAATACCTGATTCCTCAAAAGCTGGACACTGGACGCTTAAGAAACAAAAAGAAGTCAATGGATAAACTCAGTAATCAACAAAAAAGGAAACCTAATAAGAAATTCAACCAGACTTTAAGCAAATTAGTACTTGAAATTACAAATAAAATCATACATTGAGAAATTTATTATGAGAGGTAGACAGATTGGTTTCCTAACATAACATGAGATGAGGTACATTAAGAGCATCAGGAAAGGGATGTACCTTGCAGATTGGGCTCAAAGGAGATAGATAGATGGATTTCCAAATTTATAATCAGCAGTGCTTCTTGATTATAACTGTGGAAACAAAATACCAAATTCAAAGCTTAAGTACCTAAAAATGTTCTTAGAACAATGAACTTACAAATCTTCGTTCACATTCAAATTCGAGATGTGCAAGGGACTAAAACTCGGTGTCACACCTAAACTTTAGGGTTACAAAGAATCTGTGCGAGATCAAAGAAAAGTAAACAAAAGATTTGCTATCTTTTTAAAGGATAAGATTTGATCAATAATTTCAATAAGTGAAAGTTATACATCCATGAAAATGCTGATTTCCAAATGTGACACATGAGTTACAAGCTTCTCTTTTACACCTTTATCCATAAAAACCATGTTTTTGTTGTGAAAGAAAATGATTAGCTTAGTAGGGAAACATTAAAGCCCGATATGGCAAGAAAAAATCAATTAAGAAAGCATTAAATAATTTTCTACAATTAATTAGTGGCATTAGAAACCTATTGCATTGCTAGGGGTGCTAGGGATTGTCATAAAATTGCTTATGCCCTTATCACTCTTTTACCGGCAATCCCATATACAAATCAAGCAGCTTCTTTTAACCGTAACCTACAAAGCACATGCATCAAATTTAGGTTGAATGCAAAACAGAAGCCAAACTCACTTACACCATGAAAGACATAATCAAATGGAATTTTTAGCTTCAGACACATATATTGCAATCGATCGATCGATGTTAGGGTTAAATTCAAATCCCAAATCAATAGAGAAGACATACTTGTGGAAATCAATAGACTAAGGATCCATAATCTTCAATCTTGAAATGATGAACCAGGAAGGTGAGTAACAACAAAGCTCGAAGAAGAGTTTTGCGTAAGAATGACGTACGATTGAAATCCCCACTTAAAATGCTAGATTTGAGATTTGAGCTTTGAGCTTTGAGCGATGATGCGATTGGAATCCCCATTACATGAAGGCTGGGATTTAAACTCTAATTGAGTAACTGAAGTAGACGATTGATCCTTTATTTCAGATAATCAACACAGTAGAGTGGCAAATCAAAACCTTAAATCAGTTTAAGTTCAATAAAAATCATTGACAAAAAAAACAAAAAAACAAAAAACAAAAACAAAAAAGTTGAAAGATAAGAATTCACCAACGGCATTGCTTAAGGAACAAATGATCCCTAATTGATATCAATCCCAGTGAGACATAAAACAACTGAAATCAGTGTTTGATTAGGGGAAGAAGGCGCAAATCAAAGAGGTATAAAACACATGATGTATAATGGTTGAGAGAGCCAAATACCTTGTATACGAAGAACGACTAATCCCAAAGCATTTACTATAAATGTACTCCCTCTCGGTCGCCAATCGCTGTTCTTTTAGGGTTTGAATTTTTTTTGGCATGAAAGTTTAAATTGAATACTGAAGTTGAAGGATTTGAAAGTTTGGGCGACGACTGAATTCCAAGTTGAAGGCTGCCGATTCAAATTTCAAGTTGAAGGTGGCGATTGAAATTCTGGACCAAAAGGAGTCATAAGAATGAAGGATGTTTGGCGGTATTTTGAGGAACTGGACTCCAAGAGGAAGACTCGTAAATGACGGTGGGCGGTCCTGTAGCATCGCAATCAAAGGCTATTTCTTAAATCTCTGGCGATTCCTTAAATCTCCGGCGATTGAACTCCAAACATGAAAGCTTCAGTTTAAAAACCCGTTCAAAAAAAAAAACCGTTCAAAAAGAATAAAATTGAAATTGAAGGGCAACTGAATTCACAGTTAGAAACGGCTAGATTGAAGGGCAAGGAGAGGGCGTCGATTGAAATACATGAAGAGGAAAAGGACCACGCGGCAGGCTCAGGCAGCCTACAAACATTGACACGTGGCAGAAAATCCTTGTATGGATTCTTCTTTATTAGAATAGGTAGATAGGTAGATGTCATGGATTTTATTTCATAAAAGTCTAACATAATACTTACTAACTTTGGACATATATATATATATATTAAAGACTTTCTTAATATGGAAATATCAACATTTAAGACCTAACACATAAATGTGTTAGTAAAATCATGGACCAAATTGGGATGTATATTTTTGGCTAAATCAAGTAAACTTGACATTTATGTCAAATGATTTTGTGACATAAGCACTTGGATTTATCATAAGATTTCTAACCAAAAAAAGGAATATTTATAAAACTTATAATTTTCTATAAAGGTTTAGACATGGACTTTTTGTTACAAATTAAATATACAAATTTTGCATTAATAAGCTTATAAAAATATAAGCAAGACCAAATATGGATTGTGTATATTTTTATAAACATTTCTAATACCTTGATGAATCAATGTGATCGAAATGAAAGGACGTTGCGTAGTAAGAAAACTAGGATCAATATGGCGATATACGCAATGCGAAAACGTAATAATTTCAACATAACACCGAACCGATCAAACTAAACATTTTAGTGTTTAAAAGTTTTAAAGAAACCTTTTATAAACATTTACTCAGAAATTTGAGGGTCCAAGTGTCATCAAGAAAGTTATATAAATAAAATCCAGTCAAAACGTCGAAGTCCGCTAAAGGCATGCTGAAGTCCGCTAAGGACAACCGAAGTCCACTAAAGGCATGCTGAAGTCCACTAAGGACAACCGAAGTCCGCTAAAGGTATGCTGAAGTCCGCTAAGGACAACTGAAGTCCGCTAAGCACAACTGAAGTCCGCTAAAAGCATGTTGAAGTTCGCTAAGAACAAACTAAAGTACGCTAAGATTTACTCTTAGCGGACTTCAAAAGCGTTAAAAGTTCAAAACTTGATTGATTTATTTTTTAAAAGGATTGTTTTAATTTATGACTTTTCTTTTTATACTTATTTGAACATAAATATAAAACTTGAACATACGTGTTTATTTACATAAAAAAATACTGATGTGCTCGGAACGTACCTAAAAATGGAATAAAAACCTAGACCTAAACCTAGACCTAGACACACCTAATTTTACCGAAATAACCTAAACTAAACCGAACCCTAAGGCAAGTGTACCTATCGGATAGTAGAATAGCTAAGGTAAGACCGGAATATCGAACCTAGGACACTCTATAGACAAGACTTAACCTAGACCTAAGGAATGGAAATTTGAATGATTTTAATTGGGTTTTTGAATTGAGAATTGAATTAACTAAACTTACCTAATCAACGCACAAACAGACAAAAGCAGGAAACTTGGGAGAAACTATCAAATGAGAGAAGACACCACCTAGACCTTGAATCCCAATTGACACCTATGGCCGTACCTGACTTTGACAATTCTGATGGATCCTAGTTCACCTTTTAAGTCCTTCCTAGTACTAGCTTTCTAACGCTCGAACAAATGGTTCACCTTTTAAGTCCGTCCCATCTCAATTACCCTAGTCACCCTCGGATATACCTACGGTGCACCTAGACTAACCGAAGCTACCAACAACTACTATGACAAACACGGAATAACAAGCTAGACAAAACCCTAGGACACTTCCTTTTGAGACAGTGCGACCCTAGAACTTTAACCAACCCAACTACCCGTTAAACCTGTACCTTTTGAGTCTCCAGTTTAGCAGCACATTAAAATCAAATTACCAATCAACCGAGAATGCAATAGCCAAGGAACCCTAACTACACTTTAGCAATTAACCCTAAAGTTAACTACTTCAGCTAATCTACCTAAACCGAAAGACATTCGCGGGTAAATTATGCATTAACAATCAACTAACAATCTGGGTTTAACACACACAAGCATCAATCATAGCAATATATGGAATTTAATAGAAAGCCAACATCAATCAAATTGTCAAAAACCAAGTACGAACATAAAACATCAAAAGTTCATCATAGCGGTCTAGGTGGTGATACAAGTTTAGCCAACCACCATAATCACAGTCAAAACAAACATAAAGTCTGGAACTTTAACTCTAAACATGGTACTTGAACTAATTAAATGTAAAAATCGGAAGAAAACACTACACCGGATGATTGAATTGATTGCAGAATATGATTCCGGTTCGATCTCCCTTCGATTCCTCCTTCTCTATCTTCGAAAATCGCCCCTCAGCCTCTCTCTGATCGTCTGGAAGTCGTCAATGACGAAACTAAACCCTAAAGTCGATTTTATATCGAGAAGCCTTTTTCTGCGGGCTTTGGGCTTCCAGGCGTATCGCCTACAACTTAGAAACATCCAGGCGATACGCCTAGACCTTGCTTCGCGACAAAACAGTCGGGTCAAACCGACTTAACCCCCGTTGACTTTCCTTTCCACGCGTATCGCTTGCCATTGATCAAGTTCCAGGCGATACGCCTGGAACTACTTCTTCAGCACTTCTTCTTCTTTTCTTCTTAACTTTCAACTTGGCTCGGGACTTTATTAAAAACCTACAAAACTTATAAGAACACATAAAAAGGACCAAAAGACTCAAACTTTAATAAAAGCACTTAAAACTAAAGACAACCGACTCAATTTAACTCAAATATAAACATAAAAGACACCGGAAATGGGATGTGTTTGCAACACATCAAACATCCCCACACTGACTCTTTTTTCGTCCTCGAAAAATACCGCAATGGAATCACAACCAGGAAATCGACTCTAAACATTTAACATTTCACAATTAACAGTCCACCATACAATTCCACATACCATAACGTAATCACACCCTAACTACAATTGTCGATATTTCTATCCGATTAAACCCAACCACCAACCTTTTCTTTCGCCCCCATGTGTTTATAAAAATACCAGATATAAGTTCAGTCGCAATGGATCCCACTAAAGAAAGGTCTAGTTCAACCTACTACCGAATCATATTCAGTCAAAGCAAAGGGTATAATTGATTTAAATTTATATTTTTTTCTCTCCACCCCCCTTAAACCAGATACTAGAATGTCCAAAGAATAACTATGAATTGATACGCAACTTTTTTAAGCATTTATTCACTAAACTAAAATTTTCTTCCATTATTTTTTTCTTTTCTCAAATTTTTTTTTACTCTTTTTTTTTTTTTTAAGTTGGTCACTTTTACCTAAAATTACCAACGGACATCACCAGAGGTATTCTTTCACAAGGTCTTACCCCCGAAATCATACGTGAGTATTTTGCCCGCGAGATCAGGAACATCATCAGAGGTACTTACCACGGGATACTATCCTTAGCTTGTACATGAGTATTCTGCCCTTTCACTCTAATTCATTAGCCAAATTATTAACTACTATGCTCAATTAAAAATTCTAAGGACATAGGAGTATCTATCCTAAAGCGGTCTCTTTCCTCCTAATCATCAGATTCAGCATTCCTATCACTCCTAAAGTGGGAACCCACTAGCAGACTGATTAGCATATTTATACAACAATAAACACACAGGCTATTTAAGCTACTCCTAGATCAGCTGGGCCTACCGACACATCATAGTTTAGTAATGCTTTCCATTCAACCAAACTTATCACAATTCCCAAATTAATTAACAATTTAGCACAAAATAGACAATCAATTCCCAGTTTTACTATCATTTTCCATTAACTGCAGCCAGAATCTCGGACATTTTTGAACAATTTTTTCAATTTTTTCTTTTCAAATTTTTCAAAATTTTTATGACTCAAAATAACACACCAAAAATAAAAGACTGACTCAATACGAAAGTATCCCATCCCCACACTTGAATCACACATTGCCCTCAATGTGGAATGGAACAAAAAGAAAGCAGGAATAAAATAAATAAAATAAAACAAGTTGAAACGTGTTCACCTGAAACTCCGGAGACTCAGCACATCGGCCACCAACGAACCACCACAAACTCGGTAAGCAGAAATATATAAAAATGAAAGATTTGAAAATTTTCTGGCTTACCTCCTCTAGGCGTATCGCCTACAACCATGCATCTCCTAGGCGATACGCCTAGAACTGCAACCATCCGGACCCGCCTGAAACTTCCTAGCGTATCGCCTATAACCTACCTTCCTCCAGGCGATACGCTTTGAACGTGATTTCCAGAGACTTTTGGAAATTTTGCCTCTCAAAAATTTTCTATCTTTTTTTTTTATTTTTTCTCTTGTCCTCCAGGTCCCTTAGACGAATTTTTGCAGCAAATCCTGCACTTTTGCACAACTCACATTTCCCAATGACCGAATCTCCAGAATCACCTGCAAACACCAAAAACACAAAAACCAAAAGACGCAAATGCACGAAAAACGAAAACTTGCAGAAATGTAAAACACATCTACACAAATATACAAACCGGGCATTTCACCAATTAGCACAAAACTGAACCAAAACCTCCCAAACCATCCGGAGGCTTCGATTTCACATCCCTCAACACCAAGCTACCAATTTGCTCCCGGTTTCTAATCAACCAACCACCTAACAACTTCCTACCCCATAAAGCACTAAACTTTTCTGCTCTCAACAACCTCTTAACCCTCCAATGCTTATACCTACCCGGAAGAAATTGACATTTACCAAGAAAACTCATTTCCGGGTCATGGGTAGCAACAATCACATCTAACCTCCCCACACTTGAACTAAGCACAATCCTATCATCCAAAATACCTAAATCTCCAAGTGTGGCTCTTCTAACTACCTCAGCAACCACTATTTCACTCTCTACACTCACCAACTTCTCGGGTTCTCCTAATGGGTCACTCAACACCTCATTAGCTAACTCGACAACCAAATCTACACTCTCTTCCGCACCGGGTTTTACTAACGGGTCAAAAATATCAGTCAGATCAATTACCTCAACTAACCCCCCGGTGTCCTCCCCACACTCATCCTCTACAATCTCCTCATCCTCTAACCTATTACCTACAACCACCAAATCTATAAAGGACATAAAAGTACCTATCAAGCAAACAGATTCGGGACCCTTATCTTTTTTTCGACCTATCTCAAACATCACACTCTCGTTCTCAACCCTCAATGTAATCGTGCCTGCAAAAACATCAACTAGTGCCCGGGCGGTCCTAAGGAAAGGCCTACCTAAAATCAGAGGGCAACTAGCATCATATGCACAGTCAACTACCACAAAGTCTATAGGGAATAAAAATTTATCAATTTGAACAAGCACATTCTCCACTATTCCCTTGGGTCTAACTACCGACCTATCAGCTAACGATATAGTCATCCTAGTCGGCTCCAACTCTCCTAAACCTAGATGCATGAAAACAGAATAGGGCATAACATTAATACTAGCACCTAAATCCGCTAAAGCACAAGTAACAGATGAATCACCAAAAGAACACGGAATTGTAAAGGTGCCAGGATCAGTTAATTTCTCAGGTAACCTATTCTGAACCACAGCAGAACAATTAGCATCAAGTGTAACATCAGAAAAGTTCTCAAGCTTCTTCTTATTAGTTAACATATCTTTCAAAAACTTAGCATACTTTGGCATTTGTTTAATAACATCAGTAAAAGGTAAAGTAACCCTAAGTTGCTTAAGAAGCTCTAAAAACTGATTGTATTCACGCGCATTCTTCTGCTGAACTAACCTCTCAGGATAAGGAACCTTCTTCAAATCATCAGCAGTGATCGGTTGGGGCGCGAATCTCACCCTCTTTTTCTCCTTCACCGCTTCCCATTTCAGCGGCTTCTCTCTCACTATTCCAGCCTCGACGTTCGGTGCGGTACTTGCTGGCGTTACGCTCTCGTGCACCTTCCCGTCAGGCGTCTCCAACTCGATCTCCTCATCAACCGGCTCTTCATCAACTACCGCCGGCGATGGACTCTCCAGAACTCGACCACTCCGTGTGGTAACAGCATTAACCGACGCATTGGGGTTTTTGTAAGTACTTCCAGAAAACTGACCCCCACGGGCATTGAGCTCCTTCAGCTGCTTCGCTATGTCACCGACCGACCGCTGCAAATCAAGGAATGAAGCTTGCTGGTTTCTCAATAAAGTATCATGCTCTGCCAGCTTCTTCTGTGTGGCCTCATCTCTCGCGTTCATCTGCTGTAAAATCTGCGTTTGATTCATGACCAGCTCTGTAAGCTCCTTCATAGTCGGCCCCTCAGTTCCTCCACCATTCTGATTATACCTCGGTTGAAAACCAGGTGGATTTCCTCCCTCTCGCCATCCTGAATTTTGGCCACTCCTCCACCCAGACTGGAATGAATTACCGAACTGGTTTCGGTTTCCAATATAATCCACTTGCTCAGCGGGAGCAAGCGGGCAGTCTCGGGTGTCGTGAGCGCCTCTGCACAGCTCACATTTGGCTTTGATATGGAGTTTGATTTCCTCTAAGGTCTTATAGATGTTTTCTAACTCCCTAGGTGGTATGGTCTCTAAGCCAATGTGATGGACACCCCGGGTAGATGTAGAAGGTGTGAGCGATCTAGTCGGGGCCAAGGTGGCTCTCCGACCTCCGGGTGCCTGCTGTTCAGCAAGGGCGAAGCTCTCAAAAAGTGATTTGCATTCATCTACTGTGAGCTTCTCCATCATATGTCCTCCAGCTGAAATATTGAACTCTTTCTGAACAGAATAAGGAAGTCCGTTGTAGAACTTCTCGATGATAGCCCATTCCGTCAACCCGTGTTGCGGACATCTACTCAGAAGAGTGTTGAATCGTTCATATGCAACCGAATAAGGCTCATCGGGGTCCATTTTGAAGGAATGGATTTCCTCCCGAGTACGCGCAGCCTTAGCTGGAGGATGGTACTTCTTCAGGAATTTTGCGGTGAGATCGTCCCAGGTGGCGATCGAATTCGGCGGAAGCGTCTCAAGCCACTCGGCGGCTCGAGACGTAAGGGAGAATGGAAATAAACGCAAGTAGATGATTTCGTTCGCGACTCCGGTGAGTCCGAACGTGTTGCAGATACGAATGAAGCGGGAGATATGCGTCGGTGCATCTTCGTCCTCACGTCCATGGAACTGGATGGAATGCGTCAAAGCGTTGATGACGTGGGACGGAACTTGCCAATTTGCGGTGTTGGCAATAGCAGGCTGTGCAATAGCAAACCGGGCCTCGGTGACTCCGGCGCTGGCCTGCTCGTGGACGGTGCGACGTGCCGCCATGGATGAAAGATCGGGAAATGGAATGGGTTTGGTGTCGCGTGTGGTGTGTGTAGATGAAGAGGATGGTTTGGATTGAGCGGTGGAAATGATGAATGCCTCTAGCTCGGTGCGTAGAAGGCGAAATCGTTCACGGATATCCGCGTCGGGATCAGAAAGTGGTGACAGCTCAGGTGGACCCCGTGAACGAGTGTGTGCCATAAAACGATGGAATGACTCAAAGAAAACTAAGAAAAATTTAAACCTAAAAATCTAGACTCGAAATCAGAAAATCCTAAGACTCTAGACACGGAAAGACCAAAAAGACTCAAAATTTCCTAACGACGACCTAAGTTAATCTTGCCAATTGCCAAGTGTCCCCGGCAACGGCGCCAAAAACTTGATGTGCTCGGAACGTACCTAAAAATGGAATAAAAACCTAGACCTAAACCTAGACCTAGACACACCTAATTTTACCGAAATAACCTAAACTAAACCGAACCCTAAGGCAAGTGTACCTATCGGATAGTAGAATAGCTAAGGTAAGACCGGAATATCGAACCTAGGACACTCTATAGACAAGACTTAACCTAGACCTAAGGAATGGAAATTTGAATGATTTTAATTGGGTTTTTGAATTGAGAATTGAATTAACTAAACTTACCTAATCAACGCACAAACAGACAAAAGCAGGAAACTTGGGAGAAACTATCAAATGAGAGAAGACACCACCTAGACCTTGAATCCCAATTGACACCTATGGCCGTACCTGACTTTGATAATTCTGATGGATCCTAGTTCACCTTTTAAGTCCTTCCTAGTACTAGCTTTCTAACGCTCGAACAAATGGTTCACCTTTTAAGTCCGTCCCATCTCAATTACCCTAGTCACCCTCGGATATACCTACGGTGCACCTAGACTAACCGAAGCTACCAACAACTACTATGACAAACACGGAATAACAAGCTAGACAAAACCCTAGGACACTTCCTTTTGAGACAGTGCGACCCTAGAACTTTAACCAACCCAACTACCCGTTAAACCTGTACCTTTTGAGTCTCCAGTTTAGCAGCACATTAAAATCAAATTACCAATCAACCGAGAATGCAATAGCCAAGGAACCCTAACTACACTTTAGCAATTAACCCTAAAGTTAACTACTTCAGCTAATCTACCTAAACCGAAAGACATTCGCGGGTAAATTATGCATTAACAATCAACTAACAATCTGGGTTTAACACACACAAGCATCAATCATAGCAATATATGGAATTTAATAGAAAGCCAACATCAATCAAATTGTCAAAAACCAAGTACGAACATAAAACATCAAAAGTTCATCATAGCGGTCTAGGTGGTGATACAAGTTTAGCCAACCACCATAATCACAGTCAAAACAAACATAAAGTCTGGAACTTTAACTCTAAACATGGTACTTGAACTAATTAAATGTAAAAATCGGAAGAAAACACTACACCGGATGATTGAATTGATTGCAGAATATGATTCCGGTTCGATCTCCCTTCGATTCCTCCTTCTCTATCTTCGAAAATCGCCCCTCAGCCTCTCTCTGATCGTCTGGAAGTCGTCAATGACGAAACTAAACCCTAAAGTCGATTTTATATCGAGAAGCCTTTTTCTGCGGGTTTTGGGCTTCCAGGCGTATCGCCTACAACTTAGAAACATCCAGGCGATACGCCTAGACCTTGCTTCGCGACAAAACAGTCGGGTCAAACCGACTTAACCCCCGTTGACTTTCCTTTCCACGCGTATCGCTTGCCATTGATCAAGTTCCAGGCGATACGCCTGGAACTACTTCTTCAGCACTTCTTCTTCTTTTCTTCTTAACTTTCAACTTGGCTCGGGACTTTATTAAAAACCTACAAAACTTATAAGAACACATAAAAAGGACCAAAAGACTCAAACTTTAATAAAAGCACTTAAAACTAAAGACAACCGACTCAATTTAACTCAAATATAAACATAAAAGACACCGGAAATGGGATGTGTTTGCAACACATCAAATACTAACAAACGAGTTTTCCAAACGAATACAAACAGGATTATACGTCAAGACTTGACCGGTATCACTTGGGTGAAAGTTATTACTCAAATGATTAGAGACCTTAAGCAATTCTATTATTATATTATATTAAGGACTATACCTACTAGCACTTCTCCGATTTAGTTCATCACTTCTTCTGATCAAGTGAGTTTCACGGCCCCTTTTCTTTATAAACTGTTTTATACTCTTGGGGGAGAAATCATGAACAAACAAATCTTTTTACTTAATATTATAGCTTATCTGTTTGACGTATGACTACTTGTTCTCTTACTACCTAAACTATGGTACATTATCGTTATAAACGTTTGTACAACTGAATCCCACTATTAGTTGATTTCAGTTAGTTCTATACAAAATGATAGCTAGTGAATAGATATATTTGGATTGACAACCCTATCCTGATTGCTCGCTCCAATCCTGACTCCATGGTATTTGTCTTGGGGTACATGTTAGTTATTCTGCTCCGCTCGGTATCTCTCGGGCGAGATACCATGGGTGGGTAAACTGTTAGTATTTGAAATCAAGTTTCAGGTGAGATCATAAAACCACAAAGGAAAACCAACGTAATATTTAAGTATGCCATAAATTGTTTTACAATGTACTTGTAGAGTCATAAACCTGTGAACCTCACCAACTTTATGTTGACCCTTTTTAAACTCATGATTTCTAAGGTAATTAAGCACTCAACGAAGACATGCAAATGGGGCTTAACCTCCAATTCCTGAGTCATAGTCCCGACCTAACCCAAATAAACTACTTTATGTTTTCAATATTAAATTAAGAGTTTTTATTTCAAATGTAAGACTTCATCTGTTAGAGCATAATCCTATGCTACAAAGTGTCTCGTGTATTGTATCTTGATCAGAGCATGTTAGTGAGTCTTAGTGTCAACTTACCAATGGGAAGTGAACCATTTGGTTAGTCTGATGGTCCGCAGCAGCGAACTATTTGGTGCACTGGTTGGTTCGTTTGTTAGTAAGTTGCTCACTATAAATAGTTCGGTTTAGAGAGAGCTTAAAACATCTATCACTTCAGTAATCTTAACTGTGTGTAATTGAGTGTGTCCTTCTCTCTAGATTCCTTGTAATCTCTCTTAGTGAAATCAATAAAGCAATGCTTTATTTACATCATGTTCATTGTGTTTGATCGAATCATGCAGTAATAAGATCGTTCTGCTTACTTACAAGTGTTATCAGAGCAATCTAGGTTGCTCTACTACTGTGTTTTGATCAAATTTGAGTTTTCTAGTGAGAGCAAGTGGGTGTTTGATCATTTTCTTCAATTTTTCTCAATTCCAAGTGTTTCTGATGTCAAACTAGATTGCAAAACGTTTCTAGTGTGTTTTCGTTGCCTACTGCTGCAATTCATAGTCCAAAACGTTCAAATTTGCTAAAATTAGACGAAACAGTGTTGTTTCGTCGGTTGAATTCATTGATCCGTTGGTTGAGTTTTTTGGTCCGTTGGATGCGTTTATTGGTCCGTTGGATGAATTTGATGGTGCATTGGATGGTACGCTGATTGGTACGCTAGACAATCTTCAACATTGGTACAGAGCAGTTACGATTAACCATTTTGGTACGCTGAGTTCACATTGGTGCGCCTGAATCACTAGTTCGTTGGTTTTATGGTACATTTGAATTGGTACGTTGAGAATTATGGTATGCTGAGTGTTTCCGGTCATAACTAGTGGTTCGTTAGTCAACGGTTTAGTTCGCTGAGAGTGTTATTGGTTCATTGACGGAAAAAGTGACATTCACTAAAACTCACGTAACTTGAGTTTTGTTTTGAGTTACGGAACCCAATACCAGCCAAAACGAACATCTCAATGAGATCTATACTTTTACTCGCCTTACGGACAATACTCTCCGTTTCGGCCACCAAAATCCTCTTCTAAGATCTTCATTTTTGGGTTTGACGTTTCGAAACCGAATAATCGTACATCAAATTTTCAAAATGAGCAACTATCAAGCATTTTCAGCTGCTTAAACTTCAATGCAACACATGATGAGTTATGATAATGAAATATGAACAACTCATAAAGTTCCCAAGTTGCTCAGATTGGTGGATTACCATAATTGGAAGAAACGCTTTGAATCATACATATTTTCTCAGGATGTTTATTGTTGGATACCAATTGAAAAGGAGTATGAGTATCCAATGTTAAGTGCTAGAAAGCCAAACATGATAAGTGATTTTGATGCTGATGAAAGGAAACTTTTTGCAAGAGAGAAGAAAACTTATAATTTTCTTACAATGGTGTTACCCGAGGGATTGATGCATCAGGTTCAAGAAGTTTCCAACTTTTAAGGAAGTATGGGAAGCTCTTAAAGTAAAATGTGGAGAGATTGAACAATCTCTGCAGACTCAAGAGAAAGTTTTGAATTAGAATTTTGATTAATTCAGGCATTATGAAAATGAAAAGATGCCAAATTTGATTTCCAAGATTTCTCATCTGATTAATAAATTTGAAGTGGTTTCACATAAAGATAGGAAGATTCAGGAATTGCTTACTGGCCATAATTTCTTAAGTAATGAAAGTCACAAGAAAGAAGAAGAATGTTTTCAGAATAAAGCTGCTAATAAAGAATTGAAGTTTCAAAGTGAAATTAAGGATTTAAAGAAAACAATTGCCAAGTTGCTTGCTGAGAATGAAAACTTGTCAAAAGAAATTGAGAAATATAAGCAAAAAGCTAAATTAGCAGAAGAAGATTTTAATGCTTTATTTGAAAATTCCAAGAAGAAGATGGATGCTCAAAATCAAGCAATGATGAACTTGCTGCCAAAGCTGCTGGTTATTATAAAGAAAATCTTCGTCTACTTGAAGAGCATAAAGAGTTGCTTCGTCAAAACAAATTGCTGGATCGAAATGTTGAAATTTACAAAGAAAAGTGGGAAAAAGTTACTGAAGAAACGTGTGATGCTCATGATGACATGAGAAGAGAAAAGTGGCTTAGAAGAAGATTTTAGACTTAAATGATGAAATTCTGGATCTTAATCGACAGTTGCATAATTTGAAGAATTCGCATTCTTTCACATGTTATTTGTGCAACGATGAGAATTTCAAATGGGTGTTTGGAGGAGAAGAATTCAATCAATTACCACCCCTGGTGATTCAAACTGATCCGCTAGCTGATGTTAAACCTTCTGATGCAAAGCAAGATTACTCTAAGTTTGCTACTGAAAAATCCGACAAACAGAAACATC
>JBCNJP010006199.1:0-11543 GCA_039602395.1 Deinandra increscens subsp. villosa
AAACCCTTTTTCTTCCACAATTTCAAAGAGTGTGTGAGCCTAACCCCTAACTTGCTCCACCCTGACAAAATAGTGAGAAACCAGGTAAGTCATTCAAGCCAGAACTTCGTAAGGGTATACATGCCAAGATGGACAAAGTCAGAAAACATGCTTTCAGATGATTGAGGCCCCTAGGATAAGCCCCTTCTCCTTCTTTCACTCAAAAGTTTCTTTACCACCCAAAAATATCCCCCTAGTTAGCCCATTTCAGCCTAAACATTTCATTTCTTAAACCCGCAAATTTATTTGCACCTAACCCCTATCCCCTAAAATAGCCTTTTTTCCGCACCAAGCTTTGCACATCGCAAGCTTTTGGCGCAATTTTACACCTCCCTATTTTCTCGTAAAACAAAGGTTTTGAAAAAAGTTTTCAAAAGTTAAAAAAAAAATTGTATCTAGAAATATAAGAGCAAAGATTCTTCACAGTTACCATCCCTGGTCACGAAAACTTTGAACTTTCTGAAAAAAAAAATATGAGCTATACAAATTTTCACACTTTTCACACCAACTTCTAAACCCCTTAGCCTTAGCCTACTCACAAAACCCGTAAGCCCTCGTGATGACAACATGAATTCTGGCGAGATCTGTGGCGGATTGATCTCTTCACAAGCCTATGACCCTTTCTTGATTTTACCTCGGTATGAGTGATCTCCCAAATTCCGTACATATACGAACCCGTGAAAACGCTAGAGCGGACGGATCGTGTTCAGTTCGACATCAATGTGATAGCTAAACGACAACAATACGTGTAAATATAAAGCTCAATATGTCATTCAATAACAAGTATGAAATACAGAGAGAATTAGAACTGTTTACACCTTACAAACACACACTATTGCAAAACTCGTTACATAAAATGAAACTATCAACCTATTTATAGACCACTGCCGTCCGAACTTCTCAGCTAGTCCGAACTTCTCAGCTAGTCCGAACCCAAGGTTCGGCCTAGGTTCGGCCTGGGTTCGGCCAGAGTTCGGCCAGCAGCACTTGGTTGATTTCTTGAAATCTTCAAAAGCTTTGTCTGATCCAGCATGTTGCCACACGATGTATCAACAAACTCCCCCTTGGCAAATGCTGGACCATTCTTCATCATTCTTGATCAGTAGCCTCCATCCCAGTCCATGTCAACTCATGATTGTGCCCAGCATAGATATTGAATGCAAAACAAATCCTTATCACCCTTTGAAACTGCAACGCCTGCTCCATATAATCAGGATGAAACAGGATCTGATTATGATACAGCATATCAATATCAGCCTTGGACAGATTTATCAGCCACATCGAATCATAGACTTTTACAACACTGTTCTCATCTTTCAACACAATAACAGCTTCACCAGTCTTCTCATTGTAATACCACCATCTCAAATCTCTGATAAAATCTAACTCCATCTTCATCAATGGAATCTTTTTCATCACAATAGGCTTCTTCTTGAAAATCAATATTATCAGCTTCTTCCCGGTCTTCTTATGAATCTTTGTTGGATGTCGACGCCTTTTTGGTTTTTGAGGATTCAAAAATTGAAATCCTTCTCTGTATTCTTTCTCAATAAGCTTTTTGAAGTGAAAATCCTTCCATTCAGTGCCATAGTTGCACAAAGGCTTTCATGTCAGCTCTCGAACATCCCAAACCGGTAAACCGCTTAAATCTCTTGCACATTTAAAGTACTGGATGCCGTGTTGACGTTTTATCCCATAGCACTTTAAACTATCAGTATACATCCAACTGATAATATCACCCGAAGCTTGACCCTTGAATTTGACATATAATCTTTGTTTGATTGGCTTCGGAGGAGGAACGTATTTGGCATGAAATGTCTTCATGTATTCATCAAATACCCAACGTTGTTTCTGTTCCTTAGCCTCCTTAGAAATAGGATCTTCAGGTATCTTAGCTTCATTCTTCTTCAACCTTTCCTCAGCTTCATCACCCTTTTCCTTAGGAAATAATTCAAAATCATCACCAGCCTGATCGTTGAAATTTGAGTACATACCAGAATATTCTTCCTCGGTAATGTCTTCGACCTCAACTTCTTCATCAAAGATATCTTCCTTATCTTCATCAGATCTGGATCAGACGATTCATATTTCCTCGGTTCAGTTTTAGAAGCCTTCTTCATTTCCTCATCAATCAAATCAAACACTGCTCGCAGTTGTTCAGCTGTAAGATCACCAAGAAACTCTCCTTCTTCTAGTGTTTGTAGCATTTCTTTGAATTCACCCAAACTAACCGCAACTTGATTTGATGGGATCAAATTCACCCAAACTAACCACACCTTGATTTGACAGGATCGAAGTGATTGGCACTGCTTCTCTTGAGTCTTTCTCCCCCTGGGATGTAGATGTCCCAACACCCGAACCAGTGGTTCCAGTCGGGCCTGGTCCTCCACCTACATTCCCTTGAGGATCATCATGAACGGGATCGTCATTCAAAAACTTCATATAGTCTTCCTGACAACCAGAACTATCACCAATCTCCCCCTGAGCTTTAAATTTCTGCATTAAGAACTTTATTTGCTCATTCATCTCAAGAAGCATGCCACTCTGGGTCTGACTAGCTTTATTCAAACGAATAATCTCCCGATCTTTAGCTGAAACCCGACTCTGCAATGTAGTAATCATTTAACCATGAGATTGATTATGTGCCCTCAATTCATCTTTACTTGTTCTTAGCTCAGTAATCATCTTCGATTGCTCTTCAGTCTTAGCCTTCAAAACATCAATCTGTGATTGCTGATCGGTTAGAGCACTCTGGAGTATACTGGCCTGAGAGAACGACACAGAACCTTGATCGAAATTGAAATTAATATCTAGTGTTAAATGCGTAGAAGCTTTTGTGGCTGTTGAGAACACAGGAATTATGGGTGTAGAACCCATTGGCTGATTTACAAACTGTGCACCAACACTTGCTAAAGGTGTTGTGTCAACAGTTGTAGACCGAACTGCATTCATCAAGTCTTACAGAAAATCAGATTGAACATCAGAAAACTGAAGTCTGAATAGTGGTAGTTATTTCTGGCAAAGACATTACAGGACTTGCAGAAGAAGATACGCTGGCACGAGGCTTCAAAATAAATTGTAGACCTTTCTGTTTCTTTTCTCGGCCACCAGCAGCAACTGACTTCCTCCTCTTCTTTGACGGAGTTGAAGAAGTAGGCTCAAAGGGGCTTACTAGGGGATGTTTTTGGTAAAGAGTGAGGTGAGAAGAAGAAATCCTAATTGAATCAATCCTTTAATTCTGTGGCTTCTGATTTTGTCCGTCTTGGTACGTATTACCGTGTCAAGTCCTACCTCTATCACATTTACCTAGTTTCTCTCAAAGAAAAGAAGAAGAGCATGTTTTATAGTTGATCATGCTATAAGGGCTCAAATTCTCACTGTCAAGGGAAAAGAGAAAAGTGTAAGTTTATAATTAAAATAATTTGGTTTCCTCTTGTCAATACAAAATTTTACTTCAAAGCTTTGAGGTATTTACAAATTAATGGATTATGAGTTGGAAAATGGTGGGAGGAAAAACTTTTTAGACACGTTTCTTTTAAAAACAACAATTTTTGCAAAATTTGGGCAGTACAAAAGCCATTTTTCCAAGGAAGTTTTGTGTAAGGCTTGAGTTGGACGAAGCAATTGTTTTTTGTTCCCGGATTCACCCAAACTGTTCCCATCCCCACACTCAAATTGCACATTGTCCTCAATGTGTGAAAGCATATTCAAATTAAGGATAATGTACAAGAAAAGTAAAGGGATAGAAATAATTTGGCAGAGTTCCCCTATAAACAAGACGTTTTACCCGTGGAATGGTTACCACACCATACTGTTTTGACCTTCCAGTCCCGTCAGCTGTAGAGCTAGCCATGTACCTGCTTCTAAATTACTCAAACCACAACACAGTCAATATAAATGAAACAAACAACTAACTACCACGGTGTCATCATACATAAAAACAAAATAAAAGTGTATCTACCATCACAAACATGAAAATAAAATTTATCAAATCCATAATGTCAAATGCATGGAAAACATCATTGTGCAACCATCAGAAAGATCATACCTGCTCAATTAGAGTCGTCATCAAAAGCTGAGCCACTACCACCATAGCTACCACCACCACCGTGCCCTGAAGGTCCCTCACCTGGCCGGCCATAGTGCCAGTCGAACCACTCACGCAGGTCAGTGACCACATCGTGTAGCCTTCATATATCCATCTGCATGGTCTGTGTGCGATCATCGATCACCTGGACAGTAGTGTAGGTCTGCTGGAGGGTGTGGTAGAGGTCCATCATGGTGGGGAATCCTGGGGCCTGCGGGTCCTTCTGCTGTTGCTGCTCCTCCGCATCCATCGGCTCATTTGGGAAAGGATCCTATACCCAGTGTAAGCTATCCATCATCATATAAGGAGGATGGGAAGTGACCGTGACGAGGTGGCAGGTATAGTCCATATCTGCATAGAGAGTGGTGGGGGGGGATCTGATGAGCTTTGGTGGGATGGCAGTGTCATAGGCCCCGTAGATGCTGAAAATAAGGCCTCCGTACAGTAGCGGACCACGGTCATCGGCGTTGGCAAAGTGAAGGAGCTGAAACATAAGGTGGGCGAGGTTCATGGGCTCTCCCACGGTGGAAATAGTACAGTGCCAGCATATCCTCCAAGTTCACCACATCACCTGACTCGCCCCTGGCATACACCGATTTAGCAAAGCAATGGTGGATGTAGCGGTGCAGCGGGTCGTTCAGCTTGGTGCTCTTCGTGCTGCTTGGGTTGTACCTCGTAGTTCCAGAGCCAATTCTTTCCTAGAAAGCATGACGGGCTATCCCGTGGGCCGGGTCAGATCTAGATTCCTCGTGTGGAAGGCACCAACGACTACCTGCGGCCAAAGCAGGCAGCTCGTGCTGCTGATAGACTCCGATCTCTGTCAAAAACTCCGCCAACGACCTCAAATGCTAATGCTTCCCTAATTTGAACCGAACAGCTCCGGGCTCGTTTATGTCCGTTACCTCTGGGGAGAACATAAACGAAGCCAAGAACTCAATGGTGCAATCCCTGACTCCCACCGGCATGAAAATGTCGAAGTGCCTCCTCATTGGAGCTGAGACGAACTCCGTATAGCGGTGGAGCTGGTTAAGTTGCTCTAGTGTTCCATCATGGGGGATCCTGGCTTGGCTATCACCCTGAAGGATGAGCCTTCGGAGTCGTTTGTGGCAATGTTTCTTGGTCCTCGAGCTGAATGTGGCCCAATCCACCCTGAAATGGAAAACACGAATATATTAGTGCAAATCACACGAAGAAAAATGCAGTTTTTGATCAAGCTGGTGTTCATCCGACGAACAGCATGGGGGCGTGCCGAGCATGGCACGTGCCGTGTTATTCTTGACAGGGCTAGCATTATTGTAAAAGAACAACACGGGGTGTGCTAAACATAGCACGGGCCGTGTTGTTCTTAGATGTTCATCCCAATCAACCTAGAAAATCAATACTTTTTTGTGAAAATTAAAGATATTTACATGTATAGGTTCGCAATCCTCCGAGTTTAACAATCCTAGTAACAATTTTTCCAAAACTTAGCCCATTTATCCAAGATCTAGATTTTTCTAAACTATAGTTTTTGGAGAAAATTGTCAAAAATTGCTCTAATTCGTGTGTTTGGACATGGATTATCAACAAGGACAATTACCTGACACTTATTTAACACAATCCTACAACAGATTTCATCCAATTCTGGCTAGAAATCGCAGATTTGGATTTAGCCCCAAATTGGGTAAAAGTCTAACCTAAAGAGAAATTTAAGAAGATTTGAAGGTTTATGGGTACTTACATGGTAATTGTGTGAAAGAGGATGAAAATTTGGCGACCACGTGGAAGGATTTCACCCAGAGAGAATCTCGCAACACGACCCGTGCTAAATGACATCACAAAGGGGTGTTTCTCCCTTTTGTCCGGTTTCTGCCGAGTTTTGCACGACCCGTGCCTGGGTTGGCATGGTGCGTGCAAAACTGTTCTTCAACCGTTTTTTTAAATTATTTAATTATTTGTTATTTTAAACGATGTCACACTTAGGACGTGTTAAACTGCAATTTTCTCTGGTGATTTGGTGGACATGCAAGGAACTCAAAACCTCAAAACTTTAAAAAATTTACTAAAAACAGCTTGGTTTATTTACATGTCGGAAGTTAGACATGGCTTACTAATGTTTTGATAAATTTCAAAAGCTTATTTTTGAATGAAATCTTATTTAATTTTATCCGTCGGGAAATTCAGATAGTATGCTTTTTAAAGAATTTCAGATTTATCAAAATAAGTTGAAATAGATCAAAAACAATTACCTGGCCCGAGGGTTGTTACGTTCATGAAATTATGATAATAACTTTCCTGGCCTTTGATAATTTCTTCTTGCCTTCTTGATTGACAATTCCTTTCCTGTGGATCCTTCTTGTGCCTAAGAGAAATGATTGTTGGCCAGACACTTTCTTCTGAAGGTGCAGTGTAGGTGGGTGGTCCCAAAGTGAAAGGTTGATTTTTCTTAAATATACTAATAAATAAGATTGACATAAGAAATTATGGTTAAGCCATTAACTCAGATTTTTCTTGGAATTCTCGTTTGTGTCCCCGGCAACGGCGCTAAAAAGCTTGGTGTGTGCTGAGGTGTTAATAAAATATGGCAAATTTTTAAACCTTTTTAGCAACTTTAAGCTTTTAAACTTATAATACATGATTTACTTGCCAACTACCATTTCACCACATTACATGGGCAAGTATACCCCTCGTGGGCAGTATAGTAGTGGTAAGTTGAATCGGGGTCGATCAGGACAAAAAGGAAAATGAGAGCTCCCAATACTCAATCTTTGCCAACGTTTAACCAAACTCTATTTTTTAATTTTAGAAAATTAAATTTAGTATAAATACATATATAGATAATATGGGTTTACGGACTTAAGCAGTCTTAGTCAATATTGATTGGAATAATCATACCAGTAACTTATAGACATGTTGTTTATTTATAACTTTGGGTTAAGATTGTCTTGTTGGCAGGAAACTAGAACGCTCTCAGCCTCAAATCTAGTATCACTACTCTCCCAGGTGATCGTTTAGGAGGAGTACGAACCCCGGGGAACTGTGTTGCCAAAAGATAAATATAGTGGTATAATGCCACTTACTTACGGGGTCCCTTGAACCGGTTGACTTACCGTACTCGACACGCCTTCATGAACCAACAGGGTAACAACCCTGCGTGCCGAATTATATTATTGTGAAAATGATCTTTGTAAGGGACTAAGGTCCGTTTCTTCCGCGCACCGTTCTCGCACATGCACGTCCGGCGTAACCAGAGCCAAGTTCACGAACTCGTACCATCTCGGCTTCTATTAAGTGACAAAATATTACAAACCCCCATTCCCAACCAAATACTTTAAGCCTGCACTTGTGTGGTCAGTCGATTTTGCTTACATAGACATAAGGACCTCGAACGTATCATGTAGCATGGGGCGCGAGTCACCTTTCGGATCATGCATCGTCCGCCGACCGGGTGTCACAAGTACGGCCTTTGGGATTTTGACTCCCCAAATGGCCTGTGATACATAGAGCACGTTTGGTTCAGAAAATCAATAATACACTTTCGATAAAAAGGGTTTTCACAAAGT
This sequence comes from Deinandra increscens subsp. villosa, assembly GCA_039602395.1. NCBI lineage: Eukaryota > Viridiplantae > Streptophyta > Magnoliopsida > Asterales > Asteraceae > Deinandra > Deinandra increscens. The sequence goes on from JBCNJP010006199.1 coordinate 7,669, forward strand.
CATTAAACACACCTTAAACCAAGTTAATAAAGACAACTTGAAAACTTGTTAAAGGTTTATTATTTTCAATCAAGTGTAAGAATTTAGCTAATCATAGCCTAAAGATTTTCCAACAAGTAACGAAAGATTTCAGAGACAAAATACTTTCAATTACGTAAACTGGTTGAAGTTATTACAGACTTTAACATACTTAAAGACATGAGAATGCCAAGTGGCTTGACTAACTAATCTACAAGTAGCGGGGAAGAGAGAAGAATTGAACGAGTTATGAAGTGGGAGAGGGCTGGCTTAAGCAAAGTCTAGAGTTTGGCACTAGGCGTGCTGGTCAGAGCATGGGCCGAGCCATGTCAGGCGGATGATTCGAAATCTCCTGTCTTCAGAGGCATGGGCCAGGCTTGTCAGAGCACTGGCCATGCCATGTCAGGAGGCTTTAGCACCGGGCATGGTGAGTCAGAAACACGGGGTGTGTTGGATCAGAGGAAAATTTATGTAGATCCGGCTCGGGCTCGGGGCATGCTGTGTTGAGCACAGGCCGTGCTAAAGTCAAGAAATCCCAAAGCTTGCATTTCTCTTCACTTTTCTGCTAGATTATGCTCCTTTCGGTATTTTGTCTTTAAAAAACCTGGACAACTAAAAAGAAAACAAAATCGCTTTGTTTTGATGGTAGTAGCTTGGTTTTATCCCGAAATGTGGTAATATTTTAGTATAAAAATATGTATAATTATGTGTAAATCATATATATAGAAACACACATTACATTCCATGTTTTTCATGTGGCAACATATCACATAACCGCTTACGATTTTACGATTAAACGTCGTTGGTATTACGTATAGTATTGTATGATTTTATGTGAACCACTTATATAATTAAAAGTTCGTATTCATTATTTTATGTGTACCAATTAGGGTTTACACCTTATAAATATTATATGTTGATTTTTATTTGGGCAAACACATGTATTCATACGGTTATGGTTATTCTCCGTTAACTTCGCTAGGGTTAACTAACATCTTTTAACCTCAAGGGGTTACTTTTACCATTTCTTAAACTCCATTTCTCATTAAACAAACCTAGAGGGCCTATTCTGTAATTTCCTGATTATGCCACCCTTCTTGTAAAGTTTTGAGGGACTAGAATTGCCATTTAGCAAAGTTAGGTAAAAAAAAAAGACCCACCGACAGCAAATGTTACGGATTCGTAACTGGCGCCCATTTAATTTCCGATTAACTCGTCGGTTTTCCGTCTTAATGACCTTAGCTCTATCATTTGAACAATAGCCTCGTTCTTGAACATTCTTTCACCACAATCAAATCCCTCTAACGTGAACCACCGCAAGTAGCGACTGAGAACCACCGTAAGCCACCACGAAAGAAAATAAAAAAAAATCCGATCACCACTGTTAGTGCTTGTTCACGGCAGTCGGACCTGCCTCACCATCGAAGTCGTATCTCGAGTCAGCCATGATCACAGCAGCGACTGAAGCATCCCGATGACGGTTCCGTGTTCGATTGTGTTTATCACCGGGACCAGTGATCGTTTTGCATCTGATGTGCTCGGTCGATACCCAAGACTTGGAGTCTTAATAAATTGTTGCAGTGCACCCTAAGGTGCGTTTCACAAACCCGTTACGCTACATCCGGTTTAGGATGGTGGCATACAAACTGTTTCTCTTTACATCTAGTTTAGGATGTTAACACACCAATGTTTAAGTTACACCTAGTTTAGGGTGATAACAACTACTATTTGTTTGTTTAAGTAATAATCCACTTTATATCACATATTCACTAAAATGCTTACCCACTTAAAGCCCTTACTAATCGGACTGTTAATAGCTGAATAGCGAGGTGATATTGAATAGTACTACTGGGGCCTGACAAACCCCACTCAGCGGGCATGAGATGTACCACCCGACTGGCGGTCGAACTGAGAATAATGTCAGCCTATACGTACAGTGATCGGGTAGACACAGGGAAGGCAAAACGCGTAGGTCAATCCTGCGTGCATTTGTCAGCTTCGGTTGCGAACGGTTTAGTGAGGCTAGCTACCAAGGATATGGATTTTACTTGTAACTTATACCTCTACTTATGAATAAAACTGTCGTATTCATATGCATTTATCTATACTATATGTATATACCACTTATGTGAACTCACTAACCTTTGGTTGACACTTCCTCTTTAAACATGTTTCTCTCAGGTCGCAGATGTTCGAGTATCGCGAGTATGCATGCATGAGACTTTAAAACCATGTTATTGTTTTTTATATACAAGTTACTTTATTTTGAATGACATTGTTATGTATGAGTACTAAATATTTTTGTTATGCTTCCGCTTTTGTAAAATCGGGACATATATTATATTTTAATATAATGCAAACGTTTTTATATTTAATGGTTGTTTGGTGTAACTAATGGACTGGGATCCTGGTTTGCTCACACCCTACATGGTTAAACTCCGTTACTAGAAATTAGGGGTGTCACAAGATTCATTTCTATGGTTTTTTTGTAATAATTAGACTCGTCATTTCCCCTTGAGAAATGAACCGATTCAGATAGATGCCATAAATAGCGGTAGTTGTGCTGGAATTTATTTTTAGGATTAATCGTCTCAATACCGCCTATAAATACAAGAACCACTCTGTCACACCCCCAATTTCCACTAACGGAGTATAACCGTGTGGGGGTATGATCCAGACCAGGATCCTAGACTTTAGTTACAACCAAGCCATAAAGTGAATTTAACATAAGATAAAGCATGATTTAGAAAATAAGGATTAGTTTACAGTTCAGCGGAAGCAATTAAGTGATTACAAGTTTGATATTACAAAAATAGCAAGTTCAAGTGTTTTGAAATATAAATTTCCCAAAAGTATGAATATAGGTGTAATGCCGCCACCCGTGCCATCCGTGATCCTCCTAGCGACCTGAAAAGTACCCATCAATCAAGTGTCAGCAAAAGGTTGTGCGGTCTACGTAACACCATGTAGACCAACAATGCATATGAAAAGTAAAAGATCAATTCGTAAATAAGTTATACAAGTTGCAAGTAATATCCATATCAATAGGTAGCTAGCCTATGCTTCTATTCACCTGAACGTTCGAAACTAAAGCTGACAATGTATCACAGGCATAACCTATGTAATTTTGCCTTCCCCGTGTCTTTCCCAATCACGGTAGTCCTAGGCTAATATTGATCTCAGTCCGACCGCCAGTCGGGAGGGTGCATCCTGTGCACCGCTGAGCGGGGGTGTCAATCCCCAATAGTACTACTCAACATTACCTCGCTATTCTATATTAATGGCCCGATAAAGTAAGGACTTTTGATATTAAAAGCAATTCAGTGAGACATGTGATATATAGTGGATAACTACTTAAGTAAAGAAATACCTTTACCGTTTTGTTGCCATCCTTCACCGGATGCAACTATAATAGTAGGTGAAACTCACCTTAGGGTGCACAGGTACGCGGCACTTAGTTCTACAGATGGGTCAATATCGACCTAATTGGGTAAATACGGCCTAATCGGATTAGAGGTTGTCGCGAGGACAAATATAGCATATAATCAATCAAACATATTTCATACAATCATACAAGTCATAACATACACCCACATGTCCTAATTTAGGAAAGAAACATGAATTCACCTTACAAGTCAAAACATGTACCAAAAAGTCGAACTTCAAGCACAAGTTTAGTGACATACCCAAATTACACATTTCTTGGAGTTAACCCCTAAATTTTTATAGGCATATACTACATATCATTTAGGACTTGTTTCAAAAAGAAGTTAAGTATTGAGAAAGATACGCGCGTCGGAAGTTGGCATTTTAAGCTTTTTGCAAAATAGTCAAAGTGAGTTTAAAGTTTGCATAAC
>JBCNJP010006202.1:15000-20993 GCA_039602395.1 Deinandra increscens subsp. villosa
TGTGGGGAAACCAAGGCCAAGGGACTGTTTCATCGTGTACATGGCCAGTGAGGGGCTGCCTTGGTCGCTCACAGCCCTTGGCTTGGCCAAAATCACTAGTCGGTGTGCAAGGTTGCTGATCGCTGGGCCATAATCACGAGTCGATGTGGGGAAACCAAGGCCAAGGGGTTGTTTCATCGTGTACATGGCCAGTGAGGGGCTGCCTTGGTCGCTCACAGCCCTTGGCTTGGCCAAAATCACTAGTCGGTGTGCAAGGTTGCTGATCGCTGGGCCATAATCACGAGTCGATGTGGGGAAACCAAGGCCAAGGGGCTGTTTCATCGTGTACATGGCCAGTGAGGGGCTGCCTTGGTCGCTCACAGCCCTTGGCTTGGCCAAAATCACTAGTCGGTGTGCAAGGTTGCTGATCGCTGGGCCATAATCACGAGTCGGTGTGGGGAAACCAAGGCCAAGGGGCTGTTTCATCGTGTACAGGGCCAGTGAGGGGCTGCCTTGGTCGCTCACAGCCCTTGGCTTGGCCAAAATCACTAGTAAGTGTGCAAGGTTGCTGATCGTTGGGCCATAATCACGAGTCGATGTGCGAGAAACCAAGGCCAAGGGACTATTTCATCGTGTATAGGGCCAGGGAGGGCTTGGTTATATGAAACCTAAATCATTTTGGACATTCAGCAAAACCTCTGGTTCTTCTTTCTCATCTCCACAAACACACAGGATCAAGGTAGGTTCTTCTTCCTTTTCTCTTGTCAAATTAGCCTCTGGATTTGCTTTCTTCTCACTCTTGCAGTCTGATGCATAGTGACCAAAATTCTGACAATTGTAACACTTCACATACCTCTTATCTTTGCCTTTCCACCCTGTGCTGTCATGTGAAGAACTACCACTGCCTCTGCCTCCTCTACCTCTGTATGATCCTCTTCCCCTTGATCCAGCCCTTCCACCTCTCTCATTAGTGAAGGACTTGCCTTTGCTAGAACTTGCTCCTTGGGAACTCTTTCCCTTTCCTGAAATCTCAACTTTGCTATAGAGAAGTGAAGAATCACCATTGGAACTGCTCTTTCTCATCTTCAATCTGTCCTCATAGGCTTTCAATCTCCCTATAGCTTCATCAAATGGCATAGTATCCGTACCTGAATACTGCTCTATTGAAGCCACCAGATGAATAAATTTTTCTGTAACTGTATCCAACAGTTTTCTGACCAAAGTTCCATCTTCAAGAGTTGCTCCAACTGAGTTGTACTTTGAGATCATGCCTGAAAGTTTTGCTGCATACTCATCAATGCTCTCATCCTCCTTCATGTTGAGTGCTTCAAACTCAACTTTCAGAGTGTGCAGCCTAGGCTTCCTGAACTCTGTCTGCTCCCACAAACCTTGTTTTCAGGGATTCCCACACCTCCTTTGCTGTCTTCTTCTTCGACACTTGCAACAGGATATCTTCTGGAATTGCCTGAAACAGATAGGCCTTTGCCATCTTACTCTTCTTCTGATCAACCTCCACTCCAGTTTCTGGAACTACAGTTTCCCAAACTCCCTGAGCATCTAGGACAGCCTCCATTTTAATAGCCCAGGTAGTGTAGTTCCGAGCATTAAGAACTGGACACTGGAATGAGAATGGATTCTACCTTCGGTTGACTGGTAGTCGTGGACACAGACATCTCTTTAAATCGTGGATACTTTGGCATAAACAGGGATCAAGAGGTTTTAGGATTAAGCTCTGATACCAAGTGTTGGTAAATCAGAGGTAGAATAACAGAATTAAGATTGCCGAATGCTTTGTATTATTAAATAAACATTCGTAGTCGAAGGATTACAAGCTAGAACAGAAAAATTACAGAGCAATTTCGGCTAATGGTGTGTATTGAACTCTACTGCTACTACTGCTATAAATAATACTAGAAATAACAAACTTTTCCTACATTATTGGGTCATCCTAGAAACCAGGTCTTTATTCAAATATGACCGTTAGCTAATTAACCCATGTGCATATTAGCACATGGAATTCTCAGTTGGCTCATCAATCTGATTTATATACAACTTTATTAATTTATTATTAATTTATTGTGGTGTTTTGCTTTAATCAATTTTCCTATGTACCTTAAATGAGTCCACGTGAACTTTGTAGAAATATTATTCCTAACGTGGTAGTTTGTCGAAATCTATCAATAATTTGAGTTTAAGGTTTGAGTTGGGTTCCATTATTAACTATCCACTTAAAATGATACACTTAAAATGATTGGCTACATAAACTTTAAAATCATAACCTACATGCAGATGGGTTATAAAAAATAAATGGATATTTATTAAAGTGAAGAAGTTGATTGTGTACCAAATGATATGATGGTGAAGGATATCGCATAAACACCAAATAGGGTCATGAAAAAAATTGTTTCTTTTTTACCTGGAACCAATGCATACGATAATTTATTTGTACCAAAAAAAGTCAAAACCTCATATTAGAAAGGAAACCATCTATCTCATCCAAACCTGATCCAATGTGAAATAAAGGAAGATTATGTCTTAATGATATCTTCTACTAATTGCACAGAGGAAGATTATGTCTCAAGATCTTAATCAACATTAACATCTCCCTGATCAAATGAAGAAAACGTTGAAGATTCAAACATTCAAACCTCATATTAGAAACCTCTTTCAAATCCACTTGATTGCTCCATTTAAACACCACCTAGGCTTTTCCTTTCCTCTTCTCTTTAAGATGCACATGCAATTAACAATTAGTCAAAATAGGTCAAATAAAAATAGCAAATACTATTTCATGAGTGCGAAAAACCATCAGAATAATTATGGAACATACATATAAAAATATTATGGTTGTAATAACTAAAGATACAAAATTCAACTATAGCCCTTGGTAATCCCAATAAATGTCACTAAAAAGAACATAAAACTTCAAATGGAGACTCATGTCCCCAAATTAAGATTCACAAAATTAAGAATCAAGTTATAGATGATAGAACATTATAAGAAATACTATATATGATAGAACATTAAAAAAATCAAACTGTAAGTAACAAAAGCACATAGGTGGCTAGTTATAAAATAAGACCCGATGAGCAAGCAACAATAAACTTATAACCTCATCTGCATAAAAAAATAAAGAAATTACGGGATAATCAAAGAACCCAGATGTGAGTAAATGGAATGATTGTATACCGCCACCGAGATCATAGTTCATGTTGAAGTTGTATTCATCGTCATAAAATACAATACCTACAATCCCATTACATTAGTTAAAAAAAAATGAAGCATGCATTATCTTAATACTTTAAATATTCAAAATTATCTATTTCATCTTCATGTTATCTGGAAATATTTAGAAACTCGTATGTGAACGGGTTAACTATAACTAATTAATGTGTTCAAGCCTTTAAGGACATAGGAAATTAATTATTGTGATACCTGCAATGTTTTACCTAGAACCATGGTATGTGCAAAAATGTAACCAAGTTCCTTATCAGGAAACTCTACATTAGTCACTCATCATCAGCATCAAAGAGAGTACCATTCAAGTTAGATCTTTAAGTTGGATCAAAGAGAGTACCACGAATAAAACAATAGGCCATTAAAAGAAAACAAAACTACAAAACAAATTATTAAGACATTAATATTACAATAAACCAAAAACATATCAAACTGAATTAAAACGTACCTTCAATAGAAGACTTATGATATTATTATGTGCGGATGGAGGAAACAGAGAATACAGATCTCCCCTAAATTGAAACTTTGTTGAGATTGTCCAATACAAAGACAATTGATGATGAAGACGCTTGAAGCGAAAACATACCTAGCTTTAGCGATGATGAAGACACTTGATGATAAAGAGACACAACCCACAAAAATTTTGATTTTCACTTAATAGTTGATTAATCTACTTTATATATAATTACACATTAGTTAATCGATTTACGATTAATTTGGTCTTTATTTATATTTAAATATTTAGACACAAGCATTTTCAATTTTGGTAACAAAAACATTACCATATATTACAATTTCAAGTTACCTTAATGATTAAGTTACATTATTTTATTAAGATATTATTTTTTAATCAATAAAAAGCATTATTTTATTCAACCTCTTTTATTCTTTTAAGTAATGTTTTTATGTATATATATATAATATGAGGGCGGTTCCTGTGCGGCAATGTGTTTTCCCTAGGCCCGATGTGGCAGAGGTAGATAAGTAAATATCCCAGACTTCCTCCCCCATTTGTATGTTTAGTAATTATTTCATTTCCCCCACAAATTTTAAACGGCCATAACTTTTTTATACGACATTATTTTCAAAAACGAATTTCACCATAATTCTAGTCGTGATTTTATCTTTAATTTGAGACTAGGTTTGCTCGATTTGAAGAAACTTTTTTTTTTTTGACGTTTTTCCGGGTTTTTTCCAGGTTTTTTTTTTTTTTTTTTGAGTAGTACTAGGTGCGATTTAGGCCCCTAAAAATTTTCAGATTTTAATTCGAAAAGTCAATATATCTTTTTTTTAATTTTTTTTAAAAACATTGACAGTGTACACCAGCATAGACCAGCACAACAGCACAAATCCACCAGCACAGCCAGCACAGAGCAGCACAAGAGCACAATTCCACCAGCACAGCCAGCACAGACCAGCATGACCAGCACAGCACTGACCCAGCACTGACCAGCACAGACCAGCACAGTGTGCAAAAAAAGAACTAAAAAATTAAAAAAAATGCCTACACTTCGAATTAAGGTCTGAAAATTTGCAGGGTCATAAATCGCTACTAGGAGATTCAAAAGAAAAAAGAAAAAAAAACGTTCTAAAAAACGTGGGTTTTTTTTTTCTCCAAATCGAACAAACCTAGTCTCAAATTAAAGATAAAATCACGACTAGAATTATGGTGAAATTCGTTTTCGAAAATAATGTCGTATGAAAAAGTTATGGTGTGTTTAAAAATTGGGAAACTTGATATGTTTTTCCACATTTACCCTTCCAGCTTTAAAAGATTCCCTCCACTCCTTCTCTCTCATCTCCTTCAATCTTATCCATCCATCCACTTGATCTAAAGGCCTAGAATGTGCTGCATGGACTTAGGGGAAAACCAAATGTTGGCATTGATCCAAACTCTATATAATATATGTTATTTAATTAAAATTTTATATAATATTTTATTTAATTTAAATCAACCCGGCAATCAGTTGGTCTTCAGCAATGCAATGGTTTTGTGATTGCGTTATCCCAGCGTTAACCTCAATTTAGATTATTTAATTTTAATTTTTTGTTTACTTTTTATATTTTTGTTTTGGTATATGATTTGGTCATAATTTTATACGTGATTTTGGTCTTTCAATGTTTTCTTTTTTTATTTTCCTTCACGTATCTTTAAAGCAATGTAATGGTACTGTGTGTTTGCGTTATCCCCATGTTAACCTCCATTGATCACCAATAATTTAGGTTGTTGTTGATGTAACAAATTAACTCTTTTATATACCCGTTTTTTTTGAACGATCCATTGAGATGCACATGAAACTTGCAAGCTTATGAACCTCCACGCAATGCGCAGATGTTAGAATCTAGTTTTTAATTTTATATTTGTCAAGACGCGATGATTTAACATTTTATAGAATAACAAAATGAATATTTATATAAATATTTATTATTCATTTATTATCTATTTTTTTCAAATTATCGATTATTATCTAATTACGATATATCAAATGTTTATTATTTATATATTGGACAACGCTTCTTTCAAAAACTAAGATTCACCGAGTCTATCGCATTACTTTTAGGTGGCAACTTATTTATCAAAAATATATTTTTTTTAATCCTTGGATGACACTTCTATATCTGTATTCTTCGTATCCAAATTTATGTGTGTCTTTTTTGAACCCTTTCATCCGTACGTTTAGTCTTTAATCGGGTGCTATTTATTCAGTTCTTCGTACTAAAAAACCAGACATCTAAAAACCTGGTTCCTCTCAGTCTATCACCACCATCATGAAGAT
>JBCNJP010006203.1:0-27413 GCA_039602395.1 Deinandra increscens subsp. villosa
GCACTCCAAAATCAAAACATTCTCTAGTATAGACATAGACTTACAATTTTTGACATTGACATGTTAACACGACACGATACGATACGGAGTTAAAAGTGGTTTGGGTTTAAGTTAAAACAAGTTAACACGTTTATGACATGATTAAAACCGTGTCTAACAGGTTTCACATCGTTTAACATGTTTATGACATGATTAAACACATTTATAATTTTAATCCAATTATCACATATTCGCCGATAATAATCCTAATTTTAAATTTTTTTTGAATAATTAAATACATAATAAAAGTCAAAATCTTTTTATAATTTGATATTTCCACCTTAAACTTTTAATTTTCACCATCCTATCAACTTTAATAAATCAAATTCTTCAAAACCGTCAAGTCTTTCCATTGTATATTCGTTAATTTATTTTTGGTTTCCATTCTCAAGATATTAATCGTGTTTAAACAGGTCGTGTCATGTAACGCGTTTATAAACAGGTCCATGTTCGTGTTTGAAGAAAATGACACGATTAGTTAATCGTGTCGTGTTCGTATTTAGTACCCGTGTTAATCGTGTCGTGTCGTGTCGTGTCTAACCTGTTTAACATGTTTAGTTCTGTTTTGTCAGCTCTATTCTAGTATTATTAGAAGTTTGCGCGTCTCCGAGGTGATAGATTGGTGGTAAAATGGTGGCTACTCAACTAAAATATGGCAGGTCTAAATCCTGAGAAAGACAAATGTGGTGATATGTTATATTGTGGTTGTTCGGGGATGTGGTATGAATGCATGAGCGTTGTCACATAGAACCATGCTCACGGGCATACTACGTTGGTCAAACGTAGGTAGTTGGGTCATGAGCGGTGCTTTTGAAGGTTAATTTGTATTTAAGATTGTTTTAGTTTAACATGGCCTACCAAACAATGAATCAATCTGGTGGTAAACCAAACTTTTTAGTTTGATGTCGTCGTAAGGTTTTATTTTCTAGCGACTACAACTGGGGTTTAACTCGTGTTTTTTTTAAAGATCGTTTTTTATATAAAAAACAAACAAATTCAAATGACTCGAAGATTAATGGACAATTTTAACCCTCATTTGGTTATGCCACGTAATCGTCATAGATGTACGGACTCAAGCCGAGAAACCATAAATTGAGTAAATCCTAATTAACTAGAAAAAAACTTAGAACACTTAACAACGATGATGAACCATCAGTGAAAATTAAACCCTGAAGCTTTGATACCATGTAAATAAAAACATGTTCAACATGATATATATGTTGAGTGTCAAAGATTGAACCAAAACCAATCGAATACACCCAAACGAACTTGAGATATCTTCTATTATTTTTACATCAACTCACTTTATTTAATTCCTAAAACTTATATTTTGGATCAACTTACTTTATTGAATTCACCTGGAGACATAAAAAACGAGATTATTCAAATTAATATTTTAAAAAGGGAAAACTCTTTTTTCATTATTCGTTATGAGAAGAATTTGAGTATATGACATATGAGTAATATATTTAATCATTTAAACACGTCTTTTTTTATATAATTTATTAAAAAGAGTAGACATGTGTGGTTAGCATGTCCATTTGGAACGTGGAAGACGTAAAGCCGATATGTATTGACCAAATCTAACTTTCAAACTAAGGAAAACTACTAAATACTTTTAGTCAAACATGAGCCTAAAATCCAAACATTTGATTTTAGCATATTAATAGAGGGGATATGCCGTTAAAAAAGAAAGAAAGAAAGGGGATATATAAGTTGATCAAAATGAAATGAATACTTTTGGCATTTGGATCGAGCATACATAACTTGTTCAACTGATTTTGATCAAATGATAGAAAAACACGTGACTGTTTAATCATAATTCATTTTTCTGCACAGTGATAGGCGTTGTGACCTAAACTAGCACTATTGTCAACCAAATAAACTTGAAACCCAAATCCATCATCATTCTTAAGTCTCGACTTTTTACTGGTTTTCAGCCTCATATGATTAACTTTTATACTTTAACCTAATGAGTGCTTACGTGTCCCATGTTGTGTGATCATCTTCTAGTGGCTAATACTAGCTCAAAAAAATTGGGTGTTACTAACTTTATTGAACTTAGATTAAGGTCTCATTTGTGAATGTCAATTACACACCACTTGAGACAAGAGAAAAAAGTGACTATAGTGATATTGATGTTACTGTAGTTAATGATGTAGAAAAGGTGAATGAGTAAATGGTGGTTGTTGAACAAGTATCCAATGAGCAAATCAACAACTTGTTCCATACTAAAGGAGAAAAACAAGATATCAAAAGTGGAATATTGAAAATTCATAAGGTATTATACTATTATGTATTGATCAACTATAGTAGGATAATTGCAAAGGAAATCTAATTTAATCAGAAGTCCTAGTTGTGATAAAGATAATAACATAGATCCTATCTACATAACAAATCATATCAATTATCTAATCATAGTTAGAATTTACCACATAGATAAGATTTTTTTATTACTCTTATCATAATTAGGAGTAATGATTAGATTATGTTTCATTTGTAATTATTACCGTCACGAATGGGCGTGGAGTTGCGTCCTTTACCACACATAGCCTTACAAAATGTTTGTAAACATTTTCCTAAATAACGATGGTGCGATGGAAATGAAGTCTTTGAGTGTCTACATTATGATGAGAAAATAGAAAAGTTCAAAGATGGAGACTCATGAAGAAATTCAAATTGTTTGTGACAATTTAGATACTTTGTGAAATTCAAATTGTTTGTGATAATTTACATAACCCAGTTCATGTTTATTCAGTTCATCTCTCCTTCGCGCCAGAAACATAAAAAACAAAGTAAAAAAAATCAAATCCAACACAAAATTGAATTTCATCCAACAACTTAAACATTTTGATAATAACATTGAATTTACAAAATCCAAGTAAAATTTACAACCCAATTCAACAACAAACAGTTGGAAAAGAATATAAGGGTACACTGGAATGGATGCGAGACGGACAGGAACACTAGCACGCGAGGAGACAGTGATCAGTTATCGTTTTACGCTTTAGACACACCTCTATGTTCTTTCTCGACATGGTTCACCAAAGCGACCGGATCCCTAAACCCTTTGCTGCATTTCGGGCACACATCAACTGTCACCTTCATCACACCCTTCTTCTCATGAACCATCTGAACATGATCTATCAACCCTGCAACTTTAGAAAACTTCATATGACAAATTGGACACTCCTCCACTTGACCACCAGAACCGCCATTCTGACCCACTTCACTATTTTTATCATTACTAACCATAAGAGATGAAACCGCATGGAGTAAACTTGTAGTCCAACTTGATGATGATGATGAGGGTGCATGACCTGTTCGAGATGGTGGTTGGTTTGGTTTTGCACTACTCGAGAATCCCCAAAATGGGAAAGTGGGTTCGGGTTTTTTAGGTCCAGGGCAGCCGTGGTCGAGACCTAGCCGGTGTTTAAGGCAATGGTCGATGGTGCAATCACGACACTTGATCGTGTTGGAAAATGTTAGGGTTTCTCTGCAACCGCGAACAGGGCATTTCTTTTTCTTGGTTACTTTTTCATAATTTGATGGGTCACAATCTGTATTTACATGAGATTCCCATGTTATGTTTGGATCTTGGTTGGGGATTAGATGAACCCCTTTCGCACATAGTGGGCATATGACTACGGTTCGGTCGTTTTTGTTCGCTTTTGGACATTTGTGTGTGATATAACTTCGATGTTCTAGACAGAAAACCTGCAAAAGTTTTGATAGTTCAAAAATAATATCTTTTGATAAGGTAGATTGTTTGGCAATTCCTTTGAAGAAATTGAGGGTTTTATATCCACATACAAATGTTATTGCACATGTTTGCACTAATGTGTCTAAACTAAAGGTGGCAATTCCTAATAAAACTCGAAACTTTATTATATCAAACTCGTTTCATAAACAGGTTCTGTTTGGGTTGACATGTTTAACATGTATAATTTAACAGATAATCCCGCTAATCCAAGAAACATTTATTACAATCCACAAACCAGTTTAACATGTTTACAGCTTAATTACAACATATTTACAACCCATTTGACCCGTTTAGAGACTTACACGGGTCGGGTTCGATGCCTTTCCACAGGATTAATGTCTTTTGACAGTAATGACTCCCTTAGTAGTCTAGTTTAAACTTTAAACCTAAATCTAAATACTAATGTTGATTTAAATGAGCCTAAATCTAATTCTCAGTCCCAGCTGTACATTTTGAAACCCTAAAATCTGCCAAAAGGGGAAATCAGCTGAATACAAAGAAAATACACAGGATTTCAAATTAAGCACACTATTATCAATTTCAACGAAATGTTATTTAAAATGAGCCCAAATCAACTCAGTCCCAGCTGTACATTTTGTACCCTAAAATTGCCAAAAGGGGGAAATCAGCTGAATACAAAGAAAAGTAAATAGGATTTCAAATTAAGCACACAATTATGAAATTCAACGACTGAAAATGCAAAATCACAACTCATAAATCACAAATTTCGATTCAAACTACCGAGATCGATAGTTGGCAACCAATTTTGCAATATCGGCATCATAAAAATCGAAAAGCGGAGTTGAAATAGAACCTTGTTGCAACAATCGCAGGTGAAAGGGAGGAAGTCGATGAGCTTGCAATCGTCGACGGAGCAATGTTTACCGAGATCCGGGAACGCCGGCGTGCCCATTACCGATTTTTTTGTGGAATTTTGTTACGGTTGATGAATATGAAGCTGGAATTTGAATGTATTGATTGTTTTGATGAGTTCTGGTGGATGAATGTTTCGAATTCCGCGTTGAAAGTCGTCGTCTCCTTCACGCGGAATCGAGATTCCAGATCGGAGAACGACAGGGAAGAAGCGCTGCCACGGGAAGACGTTGAAATTTTCCATCGATTTAAAGGGCACAATAGTAATATAGTTAGAGTGGGGTTCAAATGAGAAGTTGGTTTCAAATAAGAAGGATAAGAAGGATTTATATGATGACATGTGGCATCTTATTAAAAAGGAAGGAGGGGTAGTTTGGGTAAAGAGTTAATTAGATATAGATAATAATAATAATAATTACAGTCTTCTTCTCCACGTTCTAGACGTGGAGAAACCTAGAAACCTATCAAGGTGATTCAATTCCACCATTCTACTCGTATCGAAAGATCTCGATCTCCAAATCCACATTCAAATCATCTTTGCAATTTCGATTCAATAAATCTCGATTGAATCTGTGATTTCATTCGATTTATGGTTCAAGCATACAGGCGAGGTCAATCTTTGCAATTTTGATTAAATAGATCTCGACTGAATCTGTGATTTCATTCAATTTGTGGTTCAAGCATACAGGCGACATCAATCAATTTGTGATCGAAGCATACAGATTCATCTTCACTCTTAAGATGCCGATAATAGATAGTACAAGCTTCTTCATCTCTTTTTCTTAATTTTTATTGTTTTTCTTTCAATAGTTATGTACTCTGTTTTGATACTAGATGCATCATTGTGTCATAGATGCATAGACAATCTTCATCATTGTGTCACAGATGCGTAGACAATCTTCATCATTGTGTCATAGATGCATCATTGTGTCATAGATGCATCATTGTGTCTATTTGTTTGTGTGTGTGTAACATATGAGACAATTTTTATTCTAGTGATTGTGTTTTAATATGAATCTGTGTTTTCCATTGTGTCATTGTGTCTTCCTTCTGTTCACACTAATCACATACTTACATCCTTATATTTAGTTCCTTTTTGGGTGATTATGAGAAGTTTTTTTTTATAATTGTTGTATATTATTCATGTAGGTGTCCCAACTTACCATGAAGTTGGTGTACACCGTGTATCACCTTTGTCTGGGAAGAAATATTACACCCCTGCTGTTAGTAGTTCAATCAAACAGGTAAGAAAGGTCGAGCATGTGGTTTTTGCAAGCAGCCCGGTCATAATCAACGTACTTGCAAGTTATATATTGAAAGTCTTCAAGAAAAACAAAGGGCAAGTGGTTCAGGAGTAGATAAGGCAACATAATAGCACATTGTGTATAAACATTCAGAGATTCATTGTTCCTTAAGAGATTCTTAATATTACATAATATAGTTTAACATTTGCCTATATTGTGTCTTACTACTGTATCGTTGTGTCATTGTGTCATTGTGTCATTGTGTCATTGTGTCATTGTGTCATTGTGTCAAAGTGAGCATTTTGCCTATTACGTTCCCTAAATTTAATACTGTGTTATTGTGTGACAACATAATACATTTCATTGTGTAATATGAAATATATTTAACAGATCTTCAAAAATAATACATTCCATTGTGTAATATGAAATATATTTCAACCAAAAGATAAACCACAAACGACCTTGCATCTAGCATTCATTGAGTCAACCAAAAAGAGCTTAAAACACAATCGAAGTCTAATTGTATCCGAACTTAATCTAATTCAAGTTTCATCCTTTCTCCAATTCTTTTTTGTGCAGAAATTTGAAGTTTTCTTTTCTCTTGTGGTGCTAAAGCCATGTAATTGTTGAAGTCTTTAACAACAAAGTCTTTTGATTCGTTGATGTCGTGCAATAGAATTTTTGCAATGTACTTCCTGCGTAAGTCTTCTATCACCGCACCTTGTTTGCCTTTCTTCTCTTCCCCAAACCCACATTTCCAATCATCATCTCCCATGTATGTTTCCATATGTCTCATTAAGAACAGTCCACAATCAATGTGATTGGATGTGGTTCTCCAAGCCATCTCCAATCTTTCCAAAGTTGATTTTTTTATCCTTTTGGCTTTTGGATGGGATATGGACTCCAGATACATCTCAAAGATGTTTTTCTGCATAAAAAGTCAGTCATTGTGTCATTGTGTCACTGTGTCATTGTGCATAAACAGTGTATTGTGTCAAAGTGGATAAATATTTTATGAACTTACCAATTTTTCTGGGATGCCATGATACTTTGCTTCATATTCTTGTGAGGCACTATTGTCAATTATAACTGTCTTGGCTTCTTTTAAATTGAAACTCACCATATAGTAATGATGTGACTGAATGATGGGTATAATGACCATATCGAATGCTTTGATATCATCCAGTCTTTCCTTTCTTAACAACTCACTCATGTTCAAAGTAAATTCATTTAGCATAGATTTTTCATCTTTGTTGTAAGTGTCCCTATGCTGTAAAACAGAATGAAAAAAAAAATGTTATTTGGGTCATTGTGTCATATCTTTTCATTGTGTTTTATAATGATAACTTACAATCATGGGTGCCGTGCAAAATAGCCTGTAGGGAGAGGCTTTTGACCTGAACTGCTCTTCATTGTTTTGAATATGAGCCCATGCATTAATCACATCAACATGAACTTCAACCGAAGGTCTAAGACTTTCCATTTGAACTTTGAGAAGAGTAATACAATCAGTAATAGTAAATAAAACATCCCTACAAAACAATGTAAAATAAAATATATTAGGTGTTGTGATATCATGTATTGTGTCATTGTGTCATTGTGTCATTGTGTCATTGTGTCACTATGTCATTGTGTCACTGTGTCATTGTGTCACTGTGTTAGTTTGCAGATGTCATACCTGGCCTCTCCAGTTGCAGCAGATATATACAATGCTACAAGTTTATGAAACAGTTTGGCATATTTAATATGAACAAGAACAATGACACAATGATACATATCAAAGATGATTTTTCTGTGTCATTGTGTCATTGTGTCATTGTGTCTATTGTGTCATTGTCCTATTGTATCAACTAGCAACAACAGTTTTAAAATCAGTAATAGCAAAGACACAATGATGCATCTGTGACACAATGACACAATGACACAATTACACAATGACACAATGACACAATTTTACAAATCATGAACAAGAAATTTTTAATTACCATTTTTTGAAGCATTCTTGTTATGATCGTTTTTCCTTTTGGTTCGTTTCTCTTCGTTCTGCTCTTCAATTTCAGAAATCCTAAGAGATTGTGGTGAATTTAACACAAAATCAGATTCCGACATTGAATGGGATTCAGCAGAGTATATAGATGTTGATGACGACGACTCTAAAGAGGACGACGAAGCACGACTCTGAAGAGGACGGAGACGGAGTGATCTTCTTCCTGCTTCGTGTCATTCTTTGAATGAAAACTGTGTGTGTGGCTACTATTTTGCTACTAGGAAGCTTCCTGATGCGATTTACCTTCACAAATCACAAATAAAAGTGAAAGCCAAATCACTTGTCTTCTAATAATGCTAAGCAATTGGATAGACAAGTAGAGAAAGTAAGATTCAAATAACAAATAAAATTGAATCACACCTGATGTCTAAAATTACAACACACACCTAACAAAATATCAAAATGCCCTCTAAAACAACTGCTACAATGGAGGCATGGCAACGAGAAACGGAGGCATGGCGACGGCGACAGTGGAGGCATAAAATCGAATAAAATCACAAATAAAATCGAAATCGAATCGCACCTGATGTCAAACTTCAATCGGCGACAGTGGAGGCATGGCGACGGCGTGGAGCGTAGTCGCGAAACGATCGCCGATAGAAACCCTAGCTTCTCTGGAATCTCCGATGATGATCGCCGTGGGAACTGAACTGGGTTTTTTTTTGGCGGTTTTGCGCTTTTGAGAGGATTTTATGACAAATTACTTTTTTACCCCTCCGTGCTTTTCATATTGTATAGATTAGTCACTAATTTTTAAGGGTTTAATGGTAGCCATAGATCTTAATTTAAATGGAGATCTAAAGGCTATAAATCCTTCTTATCCTTCTTATTTAAAACAAACTTCTCATTATAACCTCACCCTATATACTTAATAGTAAATTCATGGAATCTGACGAAATTTGTTAAAAACACATATTCAACTCAAAAAGTATTTGAGTTAAATCTACGTCGGGAAACGTTGACCATCCAGAATTTGAACAAAAACTTTTATGGAAATGTAGATTAAACATAAGCTATATATCTTGTAAAAATGACAAGAATAGTATTGTTTAGGATTTTATTTTTTTTTACTTGCCCACCAAGCATTTAGTTTATTTATGGAAAGACAAGAGTTGTTAAGTTTAGGTTTTCTTTCATTCTGGTTATTAAAATTTTAGTCACAAATGTTCTAGGATATTCTTTTTAAGTTATAGGTTTTTTATTTTGGGTTATTAAAATTTTATTCGTAAATTTTCTAGGAATTTTTTTAGTATCAATCTCTAGAGTTACAACAATATCAGGGTTATATATGACGAAGATATGAACACGATGAGTTGCTTAGCGGGCTACTAGAAGATGATGAAGATAGTGAACATGATGACGCCAATGATCGTTGATGGTGGTTTTGGAAACCTAGGTACTTGAGGCTAGCTGGTTATATAGTTGATACGTATCTATTGAAGTTAAGCATAATGTTCTTGAATTTTTGTATATAATTGTAGTTTATATCAGTCTTTATTCAATCAATATCATGTTTATCTTTGCTAACAATTTATCTGACTTAAATTTTTGTATATAACTAGGTTTTGCAACCGGTGCGTTATCGCAGGATAACGTGTGCATGTATGACAGTTGTAGTGCTAAATTCATTGAGATTGTAAATAAAAAAATAAAGAAAACTATGTTACATGAGTGTACTTATTACACCCCAACTCAACATAAAGTCTTTTGCTAAACTCACACGACTATACCTATTAGACCACCAAACCATGTGTTAAATTTGTTATAATTGGATAAACAAAAACAAACAAAAGAACTATTTTATTCATGCCACATGGCAAAATTGATGTGTCACGACAATGATTCTATAATAGCTTGGCATTCTTAGAAGTAGAAAACTGTGGCTTTATCAAGTTTTGTAGCAAATGTAGAAGTCTGTCAAGTTTTGTGGTTAAGTGGATTGATTGAAGAAATTACCGAGAAAAAAACAAGAGAAAACTGTGTTGTATGCTGACAATAAGTCAGCTATAGCTCTAATGAGAAATCCAGCTTTTCATGAAATGTCAAAGCACATTAATTTGAGATGTCATTTCATAAGGGAATGTATAGAAAAATGTAAAATTCAAGGTGACTTCATATGTAGTAATTTCCAGAGAGCAGATATTATGACCAAGTTCTTGGCCAGAATTAAGTTTGTGGAAATGAGGAAAATGCTTTGTGTAAATGCATGCAAGTGATAAACAATTCTTGTGAATTGGTTCTAAAGGTGATGATTTGGCACATCAATGTACATAAATCCATGGATCCCTGATGCATGATGATGTTGGATTGTTATTGTCTGAAATCAAGGAATAGAAGTTGTACTATAACTGGAATTAGGGGGAATATGTTAGTAAAGTTAGTTCCTAAAATGTAATTCTGCATATAGTACATGGACTAGTAGCGTAATAGTTCTAATAGTTTGTTAAAGTTCGTTTTAAATACATGACAAAATTACATTTTTTGTTCTTTAAGTTTACCCAATTATCAGTTTTTGTCCTTTAACTAAACTAATTACATTGAACATCACGTACCTACTTTTTTGTTTCACTAATTGTCCTTTAGCCTAACTTCCGTCCAAACTCGTCGTTAACTCCCCTCACGTGCTAATCACGTGAGGGTAAAAAGGTCATTTAATTTTCATCCCTCGGTTAAAATCCTAAATCTATCTGATCCTTTCACTCAAAGCCCTTTTACTCTCCCTCGTCTTCTTCAACGAGCATCACATCTTCAACCCAACCAACGATTCTGGCATACACAATGAGTGAAAACGATGATAGATTCGTAGTACGCCAAGTATTGAGCCAAAAGGATGTCGACATTATCTACGGTAAGTCGTCACCAAGGTTTGATTTTGGGCATAACATTTTGATTTTGAAATTTAGCTAAAAAAATTAATTTTTTTTAATGTAGCTTCTGGTTATGATACTCTCTTCAACATCAGGTTACACCATGGTGGGATATTCACCAAATTTCCTTCACGTTGCTATGTGAAAGGCAAGATCGATCATGTCGACATGGTAGATGCTGACAGGTTCTCTGTACACGAATTGGATATAGTGATGTTGAGGTTAGGCTATACAAGTAATGAGGTAATTTACTACCACTACCTAGAACCAGGCAAAGATTTGGATTATGGACTTCAAGCCCTGGCTTGCGATTTTGATGTTCTTAAGATGACAATATGGTGTTCCAAATTGCCTATTGTTAGCTTATCACATATTAGGATTGAGGAAGTTGAAGTTACCGAATCATCTAGTAAAGACACTGTACTGTATCTAATGTGAATTTGGGTGAAAAAAAATTCAAAATCAAATATCAAGTTACTGGAATGGAAGGAACAGTCACTTGATGATATAGATCTTGATGATTTATTCTCCTATGGCAAACAAGATGAGACTACACCAGCTGTGAATGAAGCTGCAGTAATTGTTAATCAAGCTGCACCTCTTGTGAATCAAATGGTGAATGAGGAAGCAACAATAGATGAGACTGTGTATGTTGCACCCTTCACATGTGATTATGCGGATGGTAGAACTTCTAAATGATTACGATTGTGAAATTAGTTACCGTCCTGGAAAGGCTAATGTATTCGCAGATGCCTTAAGCAAAAAAGATCAAGAGAAACCTCTTCGTGTCCGATCACTTAGTTTGATCATCCAAACTTTGGAGGACATGCTTCGTGCTTGTGTGATCGACTTCGGTAATGGTTAAGACGACCATTTACCTCTTTCCGAATTTTCATACAACAACAGTTATCACACGTACATTCCAGCCGCACCTTTCGAAACCCCTTATGAAAGAAAATGTTGCTCGCCCTTTACAGGACTGAAGTTGGTGACAGCCAACTAACTGGTCCCGAGCTAGTGCATGAAACTATTGAGAATGTCTTCCAGATTCAAGACCGCCTAAAAGTTGCACGTAACCGACAAAAAGGCTATGCCGACAACCGTCGGATGCCGTTAGAATTCAAAGTCGGTAATCGTGTCATGTTAAAGGTATCCTTGTGGAATGGTGTAATTCGTTTAAGGAAACGAGACAAGTTAAACCCCATTACATTGGTCATTTTGAGATCCCCGAACGGATTAGACCAGTAGCATACCGCCTTCAGTTGCCACCTGAACTCAGCAACGTTCATAATCTCTTTCACATATGCAAATTAAAGAAGTGTTTGTCCAATGAGTCTACTGTTATTCCTCTCGACGAGATCAGGATTGACGATCGAATTCATTTCATTGAAGTTCCCACTGAAAGCTGCGACCGCGAGGTCAAGCGATTGAAGCAAAGCCGCACTTCTGTCACTAATGTGTATTGGAACTTTCGAGATCCTAGTAAGAATCTGACCGATAGCTAATCGGCCTAAACTACCTCGTGATCTGAACAATGTCCCCGCCACATTCCATGTTTTGACGAAAGCTGAAAATTCAGAATGGGTGAAACCTAGGCTGATCATGCAGGGCAAATCATAATTGTGGGTGCACACATAATTGTAATTTGAACTGCATGGAAATCCTGGTAGAACCTATTGCTGAGTAATTATGCCTTGTCCAGAACATAAATTCATAATCCTATGCTTCTAAACAACTAACGCTCATCTAGGCAACGGACTAGGGTTGATGGCATATCAACTCCATGGAAACCCGTGACGATATGAGGATTGAAACACAATCGCACTCCCATCATTAAAGGATCAATGAAATTCTCGAAGAAGTTCGTAATTTCATTTGGAACAGCGAAGATCGGATCAGACAGAAGTATCTTTAATTGTCCAGTGATGCATTGTCATCAATCGGCACGAACTGAATTTCGGGACGAAATTCTTCTAACGTGGGGAGAATGTGACAACCCATAAATTTCCATGTCAAAACCTGAACTTTGATTTCTCACTCTAACTGATTTTCTATGCATTAGACCTAGCTTATATTTAAATCAGGTGACTTTACATGCAAATCCGGTTATATTTCTTGACGTAACCCCACGACAATATTGGTAATCGAACTCTATTAACAATAAAATTCTACATTTTATATTTGAAATTTTAACAAAAGAAAATATAAACGACTTTTATATTTTCCTGTCAACCCATGTATTATTTGATATAATACGCGACACTCGTCAACCCTTTTAGACGTTGATATTTATTAAACTACTAAGTTTAATATCATTTAAATTCTTTTGTCTAAACTTTTAACGTTAACATTTATCTATACCCCTTTTCGTTTCAAGATTATTAAAATATCATTACTTAGTATTTTAATTAAAACCCATCAACGTTTTGATTTTTTTATAACTATTCAAGATCACCCGTATCTATTCCTTTTTATTGAAAACTTCTCGATCCACCCAACCTATTCGTCTCGATGCTCGACCCGACCATGTTCCACCTGCCACCTTGCATGGCAACATCGAACCCGTCCCCTTCTCTATCCCATTAAGTTACCCCAACCGCATTCCATCCACATCCCATCCTAACACTACTAGATGCTTATCTTGTCTACTTTTTCTTTGTCCAACAAGATGGTTAAGCTAGTACAAACATGCATGACAACCATCATCACCCTAAACCATCACTAGGTTATTATTGTCTCCTCCTAACTATTATCCAATGGTCATTATGCTCCTAAAGTACATGACAATTTAAGAAAATTTTAAACAACTTTTATTTCTTTCTTGTTCCCTCTTCTTCACGTTCGGATCATAACTCACAATTTCACACTCACATATATTATTTGCTAACAATTAATGTTCCCCATTTACTTGTACCAAGAAACTTGTACCAAGAAGCCACGTGATTGCTACCATCACCATACAAATTATTTTTGTGGTTTTAATCCCCATGTGCATACATGGATTTGAAAATCATCCTCTTTGTTTTCAATTTTAAAACTCACGACCAAATCCACCCCCAAACACTTTAATTTAGACTTCTATATTTGACCCTGTAGTACACCTATTTAATTCATGGATGTACTCAAAAGAAAATATAAGTTGCAAACATTCTTTTGTTCTATCGGTATGCTCCCATGTGCATCAAATAACCACTTAAACATTTTTCTACATTAAAATAAATCAACCACATGTTCCCACCAACTTCACAAAGAAAATAAATCATATTTCTTTTCCTTTGTACCCCCCTCCGCCGTAAGCGAATTCTAGCTCCCAAACCCTTTCAACTTTTACAAACACACCCTTTTCTCTTGTTACACACGGGTTAACCCCAAACCGACTCCAACCTCTTCAAACCCAAATTTTCTAGCACACCATATTTAAACAACCTAAACTCATCTCTCCCTCATTATAAACCTAGCACACCACAAGAAACCCTCATCTCTCTCCCTTACGGTTCTCCCTCTATCTACTCTCTCTCTCTCTCTCATCATTTCTTCCATCAAACACTACTTTTCCCTCAAGATTTGATGACGTGTGTATGTTCAGCAAACAATACAACACACAAGGTTCGACCTGAATAAGGTCGACCACACATCACAGTCGAAACTAACTTCAGCCACGCAGAGGTCGACCCACCCATCATCACATGAGGGTCGACCAAGCAGCAGCAACCTCCACCCATGTCACCTGCCGAAGTGATTCCACGAAGGTCATACTTCGGCCAGGTCATGACACCCTAACTTATCCACAAGTACATGCCTTCGGCCAATGACAAATGCCGAAGTGCTTAACAAAGGTTGCTTTACTTCGGCCAGTCGATACCCGACCTACCGAAGTTCGCACAACAGACCAACGCTCACACGACAATGTCAGAAACGTTCATACAACGTTGTTACAGCCACTAACGGCCTCCACTGAGGGGACACAAGGACGGCCACGTCAGCGTGGATCGTACCTTTCAGTGGTAGACGCACAATTCAGAGTAAGACAAGGATTGATGAGTATAAATACTCATCAATCACCAGGTAAATGGACAAGTTCGACAAACCCTAATCTTTTACATTCTTCTCTTACTCTCGCCGGAACCAATACTGATTCTCACGCCGGAGCTTGGTCGCAGGACACCCTGTCCTGCGCTCCAAGAACAACGGTTTGCTATTTGTGTAGGTTTCAAGGAAGAAGACCATCTCCATCATTATTCAACCATCTTTGTAGTCTAATATCCTCTTCAATCCGTCCTAGAGCTTCTATCCGATTGTCGAAGATACCCAGATTCTACATTGGCGCCATCACACGGTCCTTCATTCATCAGCTATGAATGAATCTGCAGAAAACACAAGAAATGACGACGGTCCGGCGTTGGAGACGGAGGAGCAGCCGTTATCTCCCGGCGGACGACATGTCATCGAAGACGCCGCAGACGGCGGCGCTTCCGGTGTCCTACAGCTGACGCCGGAGGTCGTTAGCCGTAATTTCTTACACCTCCGGCAGCTCATGCAAGATCACGTGGCCGCGGAGCGCTTGAAAGGCGTGTGCATTCGCTTGGACTACGATGACCCAACAGACGACCATATGCACACCCCGATTCCAACGCTAACTACAGGCTCCGGCGGAACCGCGTTGAAGGCCATAGCGACAGATAGCACCCGAGTATCTATTGATGCAACACAGCGGCCAACGCCGCCGCCAACTTCAACCCAGGCGCAAGACTCACAACGACCAATGCTCTTTCAGCAACAACCGCCATATTTCCCAATGTTCCAAGGCCAACAATACTTTCCCCAACAGTTCATGGGCACCTACGGGCCACAGGGTTACCAAATGCCCTACTACACACCATTTCCGGTGAGTTTGCCATTACCATCCTCCTTGCCACCTTCGACTCCTGCGGCAGAAACCACAACAAGCACAGGCCCTGCGCCACAGCTGATTCCTGATAACCCAAACACTTCAGTCCCGGCAACCGTCGCCGAAATCACTGCTGTAGACGATTACTCGAAGCCCTACATACCCGACGAGGAGAGCAAATTCACGGACAGAGTAGAGCACGCTGAGTGCCCACCAAAGACGAAATTGCCAACTGTGATCAAAACTTACGACGGCAGTACCGACCCAGACGATCACTTACACGCCTTTAAGTCAGCATGCAGCATCCTACAGTGGTCTATACCAACTTGGTGCAAAATGTTTGTACAAACGCTCACGGGGCCGGCAAGGGTGTGGTTCAATTCACTACCCGACAAATCTATCGATAGCTACGTCCAGCTTCGGCAGCTCTTTGCGGATCACTTCGGCCAACAGAGGAAATGCACCAAAGACCCAATCGAGCTACACAACATCAGGCAAGGTGATCAAGAGTCATTACGTACGTTCTTGGAAAGATACAAGTCAGAGTCCCTAAACATTGGCCATGCTGATGAGAGACAACGAATCTCGGCCTTCATACATGGCATAAGAACAAGACAGCTGCTCAGGGAGATGAGCGCTCGGGTACCCCTCACAATTCAAGAAGCCTTCGATCGTACCGAAGCTTTCATTCGAGGAGAAGAAGCAGCCCAAGCACGAGATAGATCTTCGGCAAGTCAACCTAGACAAGGTGGCCGAAATCAGAATCAGCGAGACAGTCGTCGTCCTTGGCAACAAGGTGGCGACCGCAATCAGAGGGATGACAGGCGGCATTCAGGTTTCACGCCCTACGACCGACCATCGGTATCGGGCCCCAGAAGCAACGAAAGGAAAGACTACCCAAGCCTAACAAAAACTCCCAAAGAAATCCTCCAGACGGAGGACGCCAGCCGACAGTTCAGCAAGCCTAGAAATATGGGCCCCAACACCACCAATCGGAACATGTCCAAATACTGTGACTTCCACCTTGACAGAGGTCATGATACGGACGACTGCCATCAATTAAAAAAAGAAATCGCGCAAGCCGTAAAGACGGGGCAGCTAGCGCATCTGATGAAGGAAATCAAAGAACAGAAACAGAAGAAAGACAAGAAGGCAGATCTCCCCGTAGTTCACATGACACAAAGTTCGAAGGCAAAGAAACCAAGATTGCGAAGAGAAGCATGGGCAAATCAAGTCATTTCGTTTCCGGCTCTGAACACCGCTGCACCGACCCTCAGTCCGATGGTCATAAGAGCCGAAGTAGGAGGTCACAATATTCACCGAGTGTACATTGACGGCGGTAGTGCCTCAGATATCATGTACAAACATTGCTTCACGAAGCTCGCGCCCAGCATCCAACAGCAGCTTCGACCTTCCAAAACTACATTAATGGGCTTCGGCGGCGAAGTCGTCATTCCAACAGGCGAGGTGGCACTCTCAGTCACATTATCCGACAACGCCCATGAGCGAACCGAGCGTGTGAACTTCCTAGTAGTCGATCGACCGTCGAAGTATAATATCCTCTTCGGTCGACCAGCCATATACAAGTTCGGCTGTGTTGTCTCCACAGCCCACAGTTTAATGAAATTTCCAACAGAAACAGGAGTTGCCTCAATCCGGTCGATGCAGGTCGAATGTGATTTAACTGCCGATGTGTCCGATGAGTTATCGCATAATCAGTGGAGAATCAATGAAGAACATCCCGACCAATTGATCACCATCGGAGCAGATGTCTCAAATCACACAAGAGAAAAATTATACAACCTAATGAGAAACAACACTGACATCTTTGCATGGACACCAGCCGACATGACTGGTGTACCACGAAAGATTACCGAACATGTGCTCAAGGTCGATCCTAAGCAATTTCCAATCCGGCAAGGCAAAAGAGGTATGGCTCGGGACCGAAGTCAGGCAGTTTGTAACGAAGTAACACAGTTGGTGAAAGCAGGAATTCTGAAGCCCCTGCAGTGGGCAACCTGGGTGGCGAACCCAGTCATGGTAGCCAAAAAAGACGGGTCCTGGCGCATGTGCGTGGATTTCACAAGCCTAAACAACGCCTGCCCTAAGGATTGCTACCCCCTCCCATCCATTGACGCTAAAGTAGACGCTCTATCAGGCTATACATTCAAATGCTTTCTCGATGCTTACAAAGGCTATCACCAAATAAAAATGGCAAAAGCTGACGAAGAAAAAACAGCCTTTCACACTGACAAAGGCATCTACTGCTATCGCAAGATGCCCTTCGGCCTGAAGAATGCCGGAGCCACTTATCAACGACTCATCGATCAAGTTTTTGAACCTCAAATCGGTCGAAACATGGAAGCATATGTCGACGACTTGGTCATAAAGAGCCACACCGAAGCAGACATGCTCAGAGACATAGAAGAAACCTTCGGACGATTGAGAGAGGTTAACATGAAGCTTAACCCCGCAAAATGCTCTTTCGGCATGAAACAGGGAAAGTTTTTGGGTCACATCGTCGTCGGCAAAGATATCATGTGCTAACCCTGACAAGGTACAGGCTATCAGGCAAATGAAACCTCCCCAATCGCTAGAAGAATTGCAAAGGCTAAATGGTCGGCTAGCAGCCTTACATAGGTTCATCTCTAAGTCCGCAGAAAAATCAATGCCGTTCTTCAAAACACTGAAACAATTCACCGAAACAAAGCAATTCTTATGGAGCGAAGAAGCTGACCTAGCTTTCGAAGAACTGAAACAGGCCCTATCTCGGCTAACCCCAGTAACGGCACCAGATGTAGGCGAAGATGTGGTCCTCTACCTTTCGGTAGGCAACAACGCCATAAGCTCGGTACTCTGCGCCGAAAGAGGAGACACCCAAGTCCCAATCTACTTCATCAGCCGAGCTATGAAAGATGCCGAAACAAGGTATACAAAGTTAGAGAAACTCTTGCTAACGTTGTTACACACCGCGAGGAGACTACGCCGATACTTTCAGGCCTACAAGATCACAGTTCTAACCAACTTTCCTCTAAAGGAAGTCATTCAGAGACCCGAACACTCCGGCCGTTTCATCAAATGGGCCATCGAGCTGGGTGAATACGATATTCACTTCAAGCCCCGAACAGCCATCAAAGGCCAAGTGTTAGCAGACTTTGTCTCTGAATTACAGGTTTCTACCTTGAGCCTTACATTCACACATACCTTTCACAAATAAAGTCGACACTCGGCTAACTTTGTCTCTGAATTACAGGTCCTTGACAGTCCAGGGCAGCTAGCAGACAGCCAGCTCGGCACGGTGCGGGCTGAGCCTAAGGTACCTTTACCACACAGCTCGATCCGCCCTTCGGCAAACGATCATAACGAGCATATGACTAACACTGCGTTCCATTCACAGGTTCCGGGGCCACTATCTAGTGCCGACGCATGGACCCTCTACACTGACGGCGCAAAAAATAGTGAAGGGTCAGGCGCTGGTCTCGTCCTAATCGATCCTCAAGGAGTCGAAGTCACGTATGCTATCAGGCTGAACTTTCCGAACACCAACAATGAAGCCGAGTATGAAGCTCTCCTTGCAGGCCTCCGCCTAGCAAAGAAAATGGGCGTCAAAAAACTATCAGTCAAGGTCGACTCCCTGCTGGTATCCAATCAAACCACAGGAGAGTTCGAAGTCAAAGGTGAAACAATGCTAAGATATGCCGACAAAGTCAAGGAGTTGATCTCTCATTTCGACGAATTTCAGATCTGTCAGATACCAAGGAGCCAAAACAAGAAGGCAGATGCCTTAAGCAAACTGGCCTCCTTGGCATATGCCCACCTGACAAAGCAGGTCCCTGTCGAAGTCATCCACAGTCGGACAGATCAAATAGAAGAAATTTTCACAGCCGAAACCGACATTAGCAACAGTTGGATAAAACCAATTTTTGACTTTCTAAAACATGGCACAGTGCCGGAGTCAACCTTCGAAGCCGCAAAGATAAAAGCTCAAGCCGCTCAGTACACCATCCACAACGACAAACTTTACAAGAAGTCGTATCTCCAACCGCTGTTGCGGTGTTTGACGACGGAGGAGGGCATATATGTCATGAGCGAATTGCACGAAGGTATCTGCGGCACGCATTCAGGCCCTCGGTCGCTGGTCACCCGAATGATGAATATGGGCTATTACTGGCCGACCATGTACACTGACACCGAAAAAGAAATACGCAAATGCCGAGGATGTCAGATGCATGCCAGTGTACAGCGGGTGCCGAAGCACAACATGATACCGGTAACATCACCATGGCCCTTCTACAAATGGGGCATCGACATTGTCGGCCCGTTTCCCGAAGCTCCCGGCCGAATCAAGTTCCTCATTGTAGCAGTCGACTATTTCACAAAATGGATCGAAGTTAAAGCCGTAGCCACAATCACTGGGAAACAAGTGGTGAACTTCGTCTGGGAGCAAATCGTCTGCCGATATGGTCTCCCAGGGAAGATCGTCTCAGACAACGGCAAACAGTTCGCTGACAACCCATTCAAGTCATGGTGCCAGGAGTTACATATAACTCAAGTATTCACATCTGTAGCACATCCACAAGCCAACGGCCAGGTCGAACGCACCAACCGCTCCATTGTCACGGGCATCAAGGCAAGGCTTGGGGAACATGGCAAAAGTTGGCTGAACGAGCTCCCAAGCGTCATCTGGGCACTTCGGACAACCGAAAGAACAAGCCACGGCCATACTCCATACAGTCTCACCTTCGGATCCGAAGCCGTCATACCGGCCGAAATCGGGATGCCTACTTACCGAACTGAGAACGTATCAGAGCACACCAACGACTCAGAGTTGCTAGTTAACTTGGCCCTCACGCAGGAACGCCGAGACCTGGCAGCCATCAGCGAAGCTCGATACAAGAAACAGATGGAAGGTTATTACAACCAACGAGTTCGAAGTGTCACCTATCGGCCAGGAGACTATGTCTTCAGAAACAACGAAGCCAGTCGGCAGGCGAACCAAGACAAACTGGGACCTAACTGGGAAGGCCCATACCAAATACTCGAGGCTCATGAAAAAGGCTCATACAAGTTAGCTACTTTGGAAGGGAAACCTGTCCCCAGACACTGGAATGCTATGCAGCTAAAGAAATGCCACATGTAGGCACAAATTTCTATGGTTTTCAGTTGTAATCGTTTGGGCATTTGATAAGTCCCATTTTCAATGAAATGATAAACATATCATCTTCGTCATTTTATATTTTTCTTTTAGATCATTATAAATAGGCAAAGAAGGCAGGGCCAACACAAACCCTGTCCTAGGCGCTTCGGCGCCGAAACTCGTAAGAAGGTTATCCGAACCGGGTTACACAGAAAAGCATTAATTTGTTCATTTCTCACAACTCAATAAAGTGGTTGACCGGCGTGCTCACAACGGCCTCGATATACAGGCCTTCTGACCGAGCCGGACCACATAGACTATAAGTATTATGGTCGAACCTAGGTTATATTGCGCAAAATAAATATTCAAATACAAAGGCATGTATGCCGAAACAAGGACATAGTCCAAACAATTCAAACATTCATGTAAAACGCTAAAGCTGACGAGCATTAGTCGTACACATGTACACATTCGGAAGGCCGAAGGCCAACCCCAATACTTCTACCATTAGGAAGTTCTACAAAATTACAAACACATGCAATAAATAAAGTACACAATGTATTTCAAAATTATTTCCATTAATACAAAGGGACCGAAGTCCATTACAATACATGCGCTTTCGCGCTAAGGAAAATGCATACAAATTACCTACAGTAACATATTTCTACTAGTAATGCTGGTAGGCCCGCCTTCGGCTTGAGGCTCCGACACACCTTCGGCATCAGGAGGTGGCAAATGCTGATCTGGCATGACACGCCTCAGATCCTCCAACGTTTTGTTAGTGCATAACGCCAGGTCATCAAAATAAGGGTAGTGAACAGCAGAGTAAGCCTCGGCAGTCCTCTTAAGAAGCTTACCGGAGTCCGGATTATACTTCTTCCCCTCCTCCTTCGGCTTACCCTGCTGACCCATTTCATAACCCTCCACAAAACCCAAGTGCCCCGCCCGAGCGGCCACAGCATTCTGAAACTTGCCCAAGGGCAGCCGATACTCCTTGCTCTTAGCAAGCCGAGCCATCACCCAGTTGAAACCCTCCTCTATCAGCCATTGGCGATCATCACCGAGCTGCTTGGCGAGCCGTTGCTCACCAGCATACAAGTTGGAGACCCTTTCTTTCTCCTCCTTTAACTTCGCTATTTCGGCCTCCAACCCAGCTTTAGCGGCAGCATCGTCTTGCCGACCCTTCTGGAGGTCAGTAACAGCAAGACGAGCCTCTTCCAACGACTTCGACATTTCAGCATGAGATACCAAGGCCTCGGCTTTCTCCTCCCTCAACACCTTCAGCTCCTGCTCGATCTCGTCGACCCTGGCCAAGGCCGAAGCAGCCTTCTCACTTTCAGCAGTCAAGGTCTTGATCTGACCCTCATACTCAGCGAAGTTTATCCCTAGCTTCACGCAGGCCCTGACGGCGCTCCTCGGACCGAGCCTTCGTCTTTACAAGACTAGATTCCAGGCGAGCGTTTCGGCTGATCATGTTAACCCCCGAAGCATAGGCCATGGTCAGCTTCACATACGCCTTCCGGCGCGCTTCGGCGTGGTCATCTAGCTCCAGCTCCGCCACCTCACCCGGAGGAATAGACAAACGGGCAAACTCCCGGCATAACTCCACAGAGTCAAACTTCGACTCATTCTTCAATCCCCAGTTGGGATAAAAAATATGGCCCCGAGTGTTGTCATCCATTTCGGTGACGGGCTCTTCATCAGACGCTTCTACAGTAGGCCTCTCAGTCGATATGTTGCCTCGGCTAAGGTCCTTCTTCATCTGGGACAGTTTCCCCAAACCACCAGCTGTAAAGCCACCCCTCGCCCTCAAAATGGGGTTCTCCTGCATACGACGGACGAAATCATCAAATGCATCATCAGACATAATCGAATGCAGAGGCTGGGCCGAGACACTTACGATAGCGGTGGCCGGGTCGAATGTAGCCTTTCCCTTTCCACTCGAAGCATCACACTCCACATCCATCTCGACAGTTGGAGACAACCTTTGTGCCTCCGGAGATATGACATCTTCATCAACCAGCCTGAAAGGCGATTTACCATCAGCAGGCTCAGTGGCCGAAGTAGAACCCTTGTTACGAGACGCAGCATGCTTCGGCCTAGACCTCTTCACCTCCTTACCTTCACCACCCTCGGCTTTGCGTTTACGGTCGTCACCCTTACCCTTCTTGGCAGCCCTCTCTTTCGACCTATCCTCCTCCATGTCAACAAGTTTGTTCGTCGCTCCACCAACATCTTTGCCAGCCACTGTAGTTTCACCCACTTTTACCACAAACTCCTCGTAGCGATGCTTCGACCCAGCATCAACAGGGGTCAGCTCATTTTCATCTAAGGGCACCTGACCCTGTATCACTTCATCGTCATCCTCCAAATTAATGAACTCCAGCAAATCCATCACTGCAAGGGCAAACAAATACATTAAGAAGACAACATAAAGCCGAAGTGACATACATGTAACAAACTACAAACAGGGCGTACCCTGGCCGTTAAGAAAGAGGGCAGGCTTCCGAGTCAGAGACAGCCAGTTTCGGCTCAACCCGGTAAGAATCAGAACCCTCTCAGGGTACTGTACCAGCGGCACCTGTAGTGCAACGAGCTTCGTCACTATATCTTCGTCGAAGGGCAGTTTTTCAAGAGTCCTCTTCTTGTACTTCGTTGGCTTCCACGGGATGTCTCCCAAACCCAATACTTCCTCAGCAACAAAGAAAAACTTATCTTTGAAATCTTTCAAGTTAGTTGGCAGCTTCGTCAAATATCGAGGGCTAAAAGTCCCATCCTCATATGTTACAGCCCGCTGCTCGAAGCAGAACCAATCACCCTGATGCGTCAATCGGTAGAAAGCGTGAAACTCACCAATAGAAGGTTCGGCATCCACAATCTTGCAACAAATCTCGAAGTGCGTAACCCGGAGAACCGCATTCGGATGCAATTGCCCTATATGTACACGGTTATGCTTAAGTACTTCCCGAAAAAACTTCGTCAGAGGCAGCCGAAGCATCCCGGCACTAAAGTGCTTGGTATATAACCCTATCTTACCGTCAGGGGTATCCTTTATCGATTGCGTTGCCGTCGGCAACACCGGGCCGAGTTTCCGAGATATACCGTACGTCTCGCAATGCGTTTTTAACGCATTCGCTGTTAACGTTGAACGGAAATCCCTAATGCCTCGTCTGGACGACTCCGACGCTTCGCCTTTACCCCCTTTCTTGGCCATAGTACTTAAACAAGATAAATCGTAAAACAGAAGATATACGTACCAGTACAAATGGCGTTAGCAAAATAATCTTGCAGATAATCCCGATGAACACAGCAGCAAGACAAGCAGACTCGATCTGATGGCGCTATACCGAAGTAGAAACGCAGAGAGAAGGATAAGATCGGGAGAAATTTGTAAGGTGTAAAGCATCAAATGAAACCGTCGGCCAGTATTTATAGGACTGGAGCAACCTTTCAGTTACCCACGTCCCATCAATCGTCGACGGCCCGACACGTAAACCCTACAGCTGTCGCCCATTTGCATTTCGCTCAAACAGGCCCACCAAAGCCCATTAGGCGGCCCACACAGCTTTCGGCGCCAGGCTTCGACCAGCCGACATACAAATTTAGTCCGATGACGAAGTCGAGACCATCATACATCGGACTGGGGGCTGATGACGTGTGTATGCTCAGCAAACAATACAACACAAAAGGTTCGACCTGAATAAGGTCGACCACGCATCACAGACGAAACTAACTTCAGTCACACATAGGTCGACCCACCCATCATCACCTAAGGGTCGACCAAGCAGCAGCAGCCTCCACCCATGTCACCTGCCGAAATGGTTCCACGAAGGTCATACTTCGGCCAGGTCATGACACCCTAACTTATCCACAAGTACATGCCTTCGACCAATGGCAAACGCCGAAGTGCTTAACAAAGGTTGCTTTACTTCGGCCAGTCGATACCCGACCTACCGAAGTTCGCACAACAGACCAACGCTCACACGACAATGTCAGAAACGTTCATACAACGTTGTTACAGCCACTAACGGCCTCCACAGAGGGGACACAAGGACGGCCACGTCAGCGTGGATCGTACCTTTCAGTGGTAGACGCACAATTTAGAGTAAGACAAGGATTGATGAGTATAAATACTCATCAATCACCAGGTAAATGGACAAGTTCGACTACCCTAATCTTTTACACTCCTTCTTATTCTCGTCGGAACCAATACTGATTCTCACGCCGGAGCTTGGTCGCAGGACACCCTGTCCTGCGCTCCAAGAACAACGGTTTGCTATTTGTGTAGGTTCAAGGAAGGAGTCCATCACCATCATTATTCAACCATCTTTGTAGTCTAATATCCTCTTCAATCCGTCCTAGAGCTTCTATCCGATTGTCGGAGATATCCAGATTCTACAAATATATATTCGAAAACGAACTATATAAATGAGTAAATTTCAATTAAATAAGATATTATCAAGCATTGTTGTTAATGTTAATACAATTAGATTTATCTTAAAATTTACAACTTTTGTGAAGGAGAGAAACATCTATCAAGTAAATCGGGATATTTAATCAAGTCACTGTTTAACAGTTATCCATAGTTCAAACATATAAAGTATTAAAAATGAATGTAAAATAAGAACTGCAACAAAAATAAACACGAATGAAGATAGTGAAAAATATCTAGTTTAATAATGTTGGAGTGAATTTAGATTTTAGCAGATGTGAAAGAAAGCCGATTAAGAGCCTACACAGCCCGATTAAGAGGCTACAGAGCCTGTTCTGTATAATTATGTAAGTATAGTCCTTAAAATTTAAGGTTTGATTTTAAATGGATGTAAGTGGAGAAAAGAAAAAAAAATTATTAAAATCTGTATATTTGATAAAAAAAATTGTTAATTTTATAAAATTTGAGGTTTGGTTGTAAATGCAAGAGAGAGAAAATAGTATAAAAATATATTATTTAATTATGGTTGTGAGTAACAGAAAAAATAATAATAAGGGTATAAATTATAAGGATAAGAAATGGGTTGTGGATGCTCTAATATAACTGTACTTTTTTGATGATATATAATTAAAACGATTACAAGTTTACTTTTAAGTTTAAGTTCGTAACAACCACCGTGTCTATATTGAGAAATAAAAAAATAAAAATAAAAATAAAAACATTATTTCGTTCATATTAAACATTTGAAATCATCATATCATACTATTATATAAAAGAAAAAATTTTAGACATACTTCATTCTCACATTCCACCTCATGATAATTTTCCTTACCAGATTATCCTCTCTTATTTTTAGCCTTTGTATTTCCATGACAATAATAAAAAATATTTATTGTATATAGATAATCACCACCCTAATTAATCAATTATTTCTATTGCCATGAAAATAAAAAAATATATTTATTGTAGGGATAATCACCATCATAATTAATTAATTATTTGAAAATAATTTTTTTTTCTTTTAAAAAAAAAGTTTTTGATATATATATTCGACTTTTTATTTATTTTCTCATAAATTATTTAATAACCAATTAGCTATTTACTAAATTAAATATATAATTTAGTTTACTAAATTACAGTTTAACAGTTCCATAACAATTTATTTACTTTATAGTTTACCAATTATTTACTTTAACAGTTTTTTTCTTTTATACAAGTTTCACTTTCGGTACTCTATTACATTATTAATTTTTTTAAACCCCAACCATACGATACATATATTTTTTAAAATTTCAACCGTGCGATACATATAAAAAAAATTAAAAAAAAAAGAAATAAAATATTATTTCGTTCATAACATTATTAAATATAACAATAAAATTTGATGGTGAATAGTAAACTTCTACATTTTCAAACTTTGATCACAAGAGTTTATGATTTGAACAACTTATACCCCTGGAATGGTCTGGAAAGGGTTGCGAGTGTTTAACACTTTTGCGCCGGTTCTGTTTTGCTTTAAAAGTTTCTCTATCTCATTTCTCGAGACATGCAGTTGATTATCTCCACCGATTCTCCGCCACCGCATCTCCTCCACCGCGTCTCCTCCACCGTCGTTTTTGAACTTCATGAGATATTCTCGCCATCGTAGGTACGGCTCTGTCTCTTCGTCTTCATTCCTTCTCCGGTGTGTCGCCCCCTTTTTAACGGGATTTCTGGTGACCGCCGTCTTTGTAGAGGATTTTGTTGATGACGGTGTTCACCGGTGTGAGGTGGTTCGTGGGGGAGCGGTGTTGTCGTGACGTTGACGCGGTGACGATTTGTTGGGTTTTGTGGCTGATTTTGTGGGGGTCTCGCAGGCATCTGTTTCTTTCTCTGAAAACTCTCCATTGAAGCTCTCTCTCTCTCTAGAACGAGATTGCTATCTTGCCACGGACAATCACCCAACCATCGTCGTTGCTCCGTTCACGGCGGCGAGCTAGGGTTGTCGTGATGTTAAGGCAGCGACGCTTTGTCGTATTGTTGAAGGGGGGTTTCTTGCCGCCCTATCGTCGGCCGAATTTGCTTTCTCTGAAACGAACTTGCTCCGTTTTCGATGTTGCCATCATTTTCAGACGGCTAGGGTC
>JBCNJP010006204.1:0-43695 GCA_039602395.1 Deinandra increscens subsp. villosa
TGATGCCCAACTCGACAATGATGCCCAACTCGACAATGATGCCCAACTCGACAATGATACCCAAGTTACTGAGAATGAGGAAGCTACAACCTCTGCTCCCCAAGCAAACAAGAGGGGGTTGACGCGGTTGGCAAAGTGGCATGCCAAATTTGAGAAAAATGGTGGGGAAAAATGGCCACTAACATTTGATGCACTGGGAAGGGTTGGCGGGGTGCATAGACCAAAATTTTCGAGTTTTTTGGGAGACATTGCAAGGTCAGAGGTTGGATTGAGGTATCTAAAATGGAAGAAGGTGCCAAAAGAGGACAAGAACAAGATGTGGGCAAGGATTCAGGTTATGAAACAGATTAAACATTTTCTCATATTAAGTTTGTTAAGTTATTGAATTCCATACATGTGACTAAAACATCCTGTCATATGTTATTTTTCAGCAATTATTCAAAATCGATGACTGTCGAAGGGGTCCTATAATGGTACGGCTTGGTGGGTTGCTAAGGACTTTTATAAGAAACATGTTCAAGAAACACGTTCGTCCCAACCTAGCAAAACCCACCGTGCTTGAGAAAGTTCCAAAGATGTATCGCGCTAATAATAAATCATCATGGACTAATGTGATGTTTAGTGACACTTATGGACTTAATTGAACATTAGGAGTGTTATATAAACTTTGGACATAAAATGATAGCTTAGAAACCTTTAAATGGATTTATTATGGTTAACTTATTTATTTAGTAATTTTATAAAAATTACTTGGATTTTAAAACCATAAAATGACATCATGGAATTTATATATAAAATTGTCACATTTTATAAAAATATGATTTCTAAGAAAACAAGACTTAAAATGCTTGTTTTGGATTTTATAGAAAATAAAATGGATAAAAATATATAAATATATTTTTATAGAAAAATGATAAGGAGCATATTTGTGTCACTTGACATAAAGAGTATAAATCTTGGATTTTATACAAAAAGTGGAAAATGTTTTATGTTGGGAATTTTCTATAAAAAGTCTTTAATTTAAAATCCTAACTTTATTTGATAAATAAAATTATTTAAAAATGATTTTATAAAAATAAAATCAAAAGACTTATAGAAACTATGAAAAACATATTTTTGATTATTTTAAATAAATCAAAATAATCAAAACGTTTTAACCGGATCAAATGTTTATTTTTAAACGTTTGAAATTGAAACGAAATCTTTAAACGATTTAAAAATGTTTTACGACGTAACGAATCGTAAATAATTATTTTCAACAAATAATTATCCTTATGAGTTTAGAAACCCTAATGTGATCAACAAATAATTATCCTCATGAGTTTAGAAACCCTAATGTGAGTCAAACTCATCATGATTGTTAATATTAGTTATTTTAATAATAATTATAATTATAGGGTGAGGTTATTGTGAGAAGTTTAGTTTGGATAAAAAGGATAAGAAGGAATCATAACCATTAGATATTCAATTAAATAAAGATCTATGGCTTAAAATTTTCCTAGGTAAATTAGAGAGAAAAACTAAAGAAAATTAAAGATGGAAGAGTATT
This sequence comes from Deinandra increscens subsp. villosa, assembly GCA_039602395.1. Classification (NCBI taxonomy): domain Eukaryota; kingdom Viridiplantae; phylum Streptophyta; class Magnoliopsida; order Asterales; family Asteraceae; genus Deinandra; species Deinandra increscens. Next base: position 1,550 of record JBCNJP010006204.1, read on the forward strand.
TTTGACTTTTTATCAAATTCCCCCATTTATTAAACCTTCATAACTTTTTACGACGTTATTTTTTAAAAAAAATTACACCATAAAAACGAATGTTTTTTTATCTTTAAAACGCGTATAGTGTTGCTATATAAAAAATTAATTTTTTTTACTCTTTCAATTGTATCAAAATGTTCAGATCATTGCGTCATTGTGTCGTTGTGTCATTGTGTCAAAATATTCAGATCATTGTGTCATATTGTGTCAAAATGTTCAGATCATTGTGTCATATGGTGTTAAAAACCGAAAGAGTAATTTTTTTTAATTTTATATATAGTAGCACAAAATATATACTTTTGATACGACGACACAATGACACAATGATCTGAACATTTTGACACAATGACATAATGATGTGTCAAAATTTTCAGATCATTGTTTCATATGATGACAAAAACCGAAAGAGTAATTAATTTTATATATAGCAACAATATATATACTTTTGACACGACGACACAATGACACAATGATCTGAACATTTTGACACAATGATGTGTCAAGATGTTCAGATCATTGTTTTATATTGTGCCAAAAACCGAAAGAGTATTTAATTTTATATTTAGCAACACTATATATACTGTTGACACGATGACACAATGACACAATGATCTGAACATTTTGACACAATGACATGTGTCAAAAATCGAAAGAGTAATTTTTTTCATTTTTTTATAGCAACAATATATGCGTTTTAAAGATAAAAAATGCTCGTTTTTATGGTGTAATTTTTTTAAAAAAATAATGTCGTATGTGAAAGTTATGAATGTTTAAAGAAAATGGGGGAAGTAGATAAAAAGTCAACAAATGTGGCTAAGACTAAAATACCCCTCCTTTCTTTTTTTATTAGATCAAGATCCAATGGCTAAAAAATCCTTCTTATCCTTCTTACCCAAAACAAACTTCTTATTTGAACCTCTCCCTATAATTATATTAACATGGAAACCCTAATTTTTCCTAACATGATCTTACTATTAAAATAACCTAATTTTTCCTAACATGATAAAATTATTCCAACAAGTTAGAATAATTATTTCGATAATAATTATCAACTCTAATTATATATTATAACTTAACGCGATTAAATATTCAATCGTTCGAACGAACTTAAAAATAATAATAAATATTATTATTTAAAACAATATTCAAGACTTGATTGAACTGGCCTTCATGATACGTGATCACTTGTTCATTTCTTGTATTCAAATTACATAAATGCTTTCATACGTGAACATTAGCATTTACTGATTTTAAACTGATTAACTGACGGGTTTTCAAACGCTACAAACGGGATTATACGTCAAGACTTGACCGGTATCATTTGGGTACCGTTCGTTACTCAAATGATTAAGTGGACCCTTATGCATGTTGTCTTATGTTTTATTAGGACGTTACTTGCTAGTTGCCACTCGGAAATCCATCATCATCACTGAATCAAGTGAGTTTCACGGCCCCTTTTCTTTACAACTGTTTTACACTTATGGGGGAGAAATCATGAACTGATAAAATGCTTTTTACTTAATGTTATGGTTTACCTGTTAGCCGCATGACTACATGTTCCATTCTGTATCCCAAACAACTGGTACTTTATCGTTATCAACGTTAGTACAACTGAATCCCACTATTAATTGAATTCGATTAGTTCTACTCGAAACGATAACTAGTGAATAGATCTATTTTGGTTGACAACCCTGCCCAGATTGGTAGCTCCAATCCTGACTGCGTACATTGTCAAGGGGTACACGTCAGTTATTCTCGCATGTTCGGTATTCTTGGGATAGAATGCCATGAGTGGGTAATCCGTTAGTATTCGAATTTGAGGTTCATGGAAGGATCTTACAACCACGACAGTAAACCAACGTAACATTTAAGTATACCGTAAACTGTTATTCCAACATACCGTAAACTGTTATTCCAACATACTGTAAACTGTTTTTACAAACTTACCATGGAATCATAAACCTGTGAACCTCACCAACTTTATGTTGACCTTTTAAACTCATGATTTCTCAGGTATCTAAGCTTATCATGGAAGACGTGCAAATGGGGCTTCACTGTAACTTTCGACCCTGCTTTACCGGAGTCGTAGTCCCGACCTATCTTAAATAAACTGCTTTATGATTTCAATATCAAACTAAGACTTTTATTCAAATGTAAGACAATATCATTTCACCACGACTTTCCGCTGCAACATGAATGGTATTATGTTTTAAATGACGTTTGAATTTAGTAGAAGTTGTTCTGTATATCTGCGACTATGATTCCGTCTCGCTCACACCCAATCCGTTGACCAGGGTGTGACATCTGAGCAGCGAAGGACATTGATCTCCTGTCCAGTGGGGTGACACCTTCATGTACCCTGGAATCGCTTCCAGGGGTGCTGAAATTCAGTATCCTGGGATCGAGTGGAGAAGGGGTAAATCAGCCTGGGTCATCTGAGCAACTTGGCTTAGATCCTTCTTTCAAGCCTATACAAAAAAAACAAGGAAGTTCGCTCGAGAGAAGAATATAATCATCCAGGAGGAAGTTGACAAGCTTCTCAAAACCAAGATGATTAGAGAAGTCAAATATCCTAAATGGCTAGCAAATGTGGTGGTGGTCCAGAAGAAGAATGGATAGTGGAGAGTCTGTGTTGATTACACGGACTTAAATAAGGCATGTCCTAAGGATCATTTCCCACTTCCCCATATTGATGCAATGGTGGATGCTACAGCTGGTCATGAGATGCTCACTTTCATGGACGCCTCAGCAGGATTCCGGCAAATTCATATGGAACCATGTGATTAGGAGCATACGGCATTTATGACTCCGACGGGTATCTATTGTTATACTGCTATGCCTTTTGGTTTAAGAAATGCAGGTGCTACCTACCAGAAGCTCGTCAATATGATGTTTAAAGAGCAACTGGGGGACACGATGGAGGTCTACATAGATGATATGGTGGTGAAATCCAAAAAGGCAGAAGATCACATCAAGGAACTACAAACTGCCTTTGACATCCTTGACCAGTATAACATGAAGCTCAATCCCTCCAAATGCCACTTTGGGTGTGAGCTGGAAAATTCTTAGGCTACATGGTTACCGAAAGAGGGATCGAAGCGAGTCCAGAGCAGATTAAAGCAATCCTAAATTTGAAGTCCCCGTCGAATGTAAAAGAGGTACAAAGGCTGATAGGAAGAATCGCAGCACTCAACAGGTTCATTTCAAGATCCTCAGAAAAAAGTAAGGATTTCTACGATATCCTGAGGAAAAATAAAAAATTTGAATGGACTGAGAGGCACGAAGAAGCCCTGATATGCCTGAAAGACTACCTGTTATCAGCCCCGTTGTTGATGAAACCAGAAGATGGGGAGCCGCTATATTTATATCTATCTGTTTCCGGAAGCTCAGTCAGTGCAGTCCTGATAAAAGACCATCAAGGTCAGCAGCATTCGGTATATTACTGTTTTGGCTAAAAATTACTTAAGCAAAATTAGTAAGATTTGAACCAAATAAGATTGTGAGGTTTGGTGCCTAGGATTAAGATACGAAAACTGTTTGCAAAAATCCTGGGACAATAGTCGAATTCCAGGGTCAAAAGCCGGAATCCTGGGTAAAAATGTTAGTTTAATTATGAAATTGATTAAGAAACTTGACAACACAAATGAAACCTTGAACGCAAATGAGAACACCGAGAATTTTAATAGGGAAAAGCCCTTAGCCCTTAGATGTCTCTAAGCCACCGCCGGCATAAAAACCCCGGGTAGCGATAACACACGCTACCAATGTATTGATCACGAAATTGTTTGAGTACAGTGAGTAAACAGAGAATTGAATACGAGAATACAATGTGTAAAGCTCGAGTGAGCTGAATGAAATGACTAAGTGCCCTATATATACTCCTAGCTCTTCAACAACTTGTCTGATATTCCAGGGATCCTCTCTTCAACGCGTCTTTCAGTTGGTTGACCGAGTTTTCAGCTAAAGTCTTTTGACCACGTGTGAAATAAGTCTCTAGCTCATCCCATTCGACCGTTGGTAGACTTCGTCAACCTATCCTTGATCGGATATAGACACACAATGCATTAGTAACAATGTCCTAGCATGCAGGGTCATTTCCACATGCTGGGTCATTCGTACAATAAGGGTGACCCTGGATTATGCTCATCCTAGGTCATAACAACATTTAACAAAAATAAAATGAATATGAACTTTCCTGGATTATGGTGACATCCTGGGACATTACCTTATTCCAGATATATTCAGGGTCATCTGAACGTTACCTGTCAAATTCTAGATCATACGATTCCCGGGTCGATCCTGCTGTAAGTCTATACCTGTACACTGGATTACAAGCCGAAAATTCAGGGTATAACAATTACGTAAGTAAAACTCTGCTAGACGCAGAGTCCAGGTATTCTGACCTCGAAAAATTAATTCTAACTCTTATAATGGCTTCCACTAAGCTTAGACATTATTTCGAAAATCATGTTAAAATTGTGAAATCTAACTATCCTATTAAGGCAGTTCTCAGGAAGCCGGAAATGTCTGGTAGAATGGCTAAGTGGGCAGTCAAGTTGAGTGCCTACGACATCAAATATGAGCCAAGGACAACAATCAAGTCCCAAGCCTTGGCTGACTTTGTGGCTGATTTCAGCAGCGATATTGAACCGGAAGTTGAGAAGGAAGTCCAGCAACTTGAGAAGCTGGGAGAAGATTGGATCCTTTAAACTGATGGATCCTCAAATGTTAGAGGAACATGACTGGGCATCCTGCTAAAATTGCCACAGGGGGACATAATACCATTATCCATATCTTGTGAATTCCAGGCTACCAACAATGAAGTTGAATATGAAGCTTTGATTGCTGGGTTGCAATTAGCTATAAAGATATGGGCATCTGGTGTATTCAAGTATTTGTTGATTCTCTTCTATTAACTAACCACTTTAATGGCTATTATGCAGTGAGAGGGGAGAATCTAATTAGGTATCTTGATATTGTTAAAAAATTGTCTTTGTTTTTCGAAAGTTTTTACACTCACAGGTGCCAAGAGAAGACAATTCAGAAATCGACGCTTTAGCAAACCTGGCTTCATCTCTTAGGATCCCTGAGGATATCAGGATTCCTATCACGCATATTCTGACGTCGGCAATAGCTCAACAGGAAGCTCACGCTATCGATGATAATGCAGAAGCAGATGTTGGGAATCCCAAGGATACCCCAGAATCCTGGACCCATCCAATTATTAAATATCTTAAAAACGGGGAGATTCCTAAGGATGAAAATACTAGGGCTTTTCGCGCCAAGATAATACCTTATTTTATCTTAGATAACGTATTATATAGAAAATCTCTTGCATGTGTCTACTTGAGATGCTTTGAGAAAGCGGAGGCTCTTGAAGTGCTTGAAGATATTCACGGCGGATATTGTGGAAATCACACTGGGAGCAGAGTACTCTTCTCCAAGATTCTCAGATTTGGCTACTATTGGCCTACAATGAAGAAGGACGCAACGAGCTTCTCACAAAAATGTGATGCCTGCCAAAGGCACGTCAATATTCTGCATCAACCAGCCGAGCATCTGCACCCTATAGTATCCCCATGGTCGTTAATGAAGTGGGGAATGGATATTGTAGGCAAGTTGCCTAAGGCTCCTGGAGGAAAAGTATTTATGCTTGCAATGACAGATTATTTCTTCAAATGGATTGAAGCAGAAGCCTATGTGCAAGTGAGAGAAAAATAAGTGATATCCTTCATCAAGAGAAACATCATTACCAGATTTGGGATTCCGGCAGAGATCATATGTGTCAACGGCTCCCAGTTTATTGGCAAAAGAACAACAAATTTTTGTGCTAGTTGGGGCATAAAAATGATCTCTTCAACACTTGTCCATCCCCAAGCTAATGAGCAGGCAGAATCCAGCAATAAGATCATTATCAATAACCTCAAGAAGAAGTTGGGCTCCAAGAAAGGTAAATGTGTTGAGGAGCTGCCTTTTGTTCTTTGGGCAGATAGGACAACACCCAAGAATGCTACCGGTCAAACTCCATTCTCATTAGTGTTTGGAGCTGAGGCCGTGATCCCCACGGAAATGGTGTTACCTACAGCCAGGATCAGCTGTCAGGATCCTGAAACCAACAACCAGACTTTGCTTCAGGATCTTGAAACAGTCGAAGACCTCAGAGACATGGCGAGAATCCGGATGGCATCCTATCAACAGATGGTGGCGAAATCTTATAACAGGAATACCAGGTGGAGAAGATTTCAAATAGGGGACTTAGTGTTGAGGAAAGCGTTTCAGAACACTACCAATCCAACCGATGAGAAGTTGGCACCCAAGTGGGAAGGCCCGTATTTGATAGACTCTGAAGAAGGAAAAGGGGCATATCGCTTGGTAAACATGGAAGGAGAACCCCTACCAAGAGCCTGGAATGCCATACATCTCAAAGCTTAATTCATGTAGGAATCCCAATGGAATCCTAATGGAATCCCAAGGAACCTCACTACTCAAATATTACAAGGTATGTATACTAGTCCAATTTCGATTCTAATCCTATTATTTTTATCACATGATACTGACTTAAGTATCGGAGTGGTGTTAGCTAAGCTAACACCCACCCCTCACCGAGTATTGAGTGTTTTGTAGAATTCGAGAATCCTAAGTATTTTAGGAATAAGCCCAGTTAAGAGGTTGGCCACCTCTCCTATGATTTAGGTATACTGAATACCTTCTAAGGTTTGAGAGACTGAATCCTCTCCTAAGTTTGGGTAATCGCCAGTAGCGCACGACCCTCGCCAGGAGCGCACATTGTCCACAAGTACGCTCGAAATGGCTAGACCAGTCCATCCCAGGGGTGGCTTACAATCTTCTCATTGTAGGCTGCTGGGCGGATTCTCAAGGTTTATAACACTGACGTGTTATCTAAGGTTTTGACATATTCATGTCACTTACGAATGGGCTTGACCCCAGTTTTGCCTTAGTGCCAAGTTTATCGGGCTTGACCCCGTTTTTGGCTTAGTCCCAAGAACCTCGGGTTTATCCCTAGCGTATTTCTAAATTTGTCATCTTGTTCCCAGAAGGATTTTGTTTCGGCCGAAGGACAAGAATCTTATTAGATTTGTTTCAGGTTCCCGAGGAAGTTGAGACAATTCCGAGAAAAGTGTTCTTAGGATTCCTAACAGAATCCTGAATAAGATAAAACAAGAAATGGCAGTTTGAATTGAGGAGTCGACTAAGGTAAAATTCGAAGGTCAGGTAACTTAAGTTTTTATTATTTTGGAACATAACCTATTCAATTGTTCAGTTTCAAATTATTTCCTAATATACAAGTCTTTTTTAAGAATCTTGATAAATTTTATAACTAATCATATCTACAAGATTTCAATGCAAAACACAGTTTGAGAAGCCAAAAGATGATTATATTATTAACATAAGCAAAGGGTTTTGAGCTTCCCAAGTTTCGTCCTGAAACCTCAGGATCCCTCCACTTGAGAAGCTCAGAGGTCAAAAGTTTGTTCTTAGAAATCCTGGTTTCGTCTTGTAAACACAAGATTCCTCCACCAGGATCCTTACCATTGTTTGTTGTTTGTTACTTGTCTATTACAGGAACCACGAAATGTTTCATCACAAACCACCAAAAACATACAAAATGGGCTCAGACCGTTGCATTATCCTCATCGTCCACTGCCTTTCCTTCTTCCACCAGCTTCTCCACGTCCTCCAACTTCTTTCCCTCTCCCAGCTCCAGCACATAAGCCCTTTTCATCGCCACCGGAGAATCCGGAACCGTCTTCGAGGAGCCGCCGTCGTTCACATCCTCCCTGCTCCGGCCACATCACCGTCTCCTCGTCCCAACGATTCCAAAACTAGTCGCCAGCCTGCGACATCCCAGCCGGGCACTTGGAAACCAGCCGCTTCAGCCTAACCCGTCATTTGGATCTTGCACTCCAGGACGCTCCGGGCAGCCGAGAGTTAGCCTATTTTAGCGTCAGCGGCCATCTTGGCTTCCAGGGCCAGACACTGTTCGGTGAGCTTGTGCTCATAAAACAGGGTCTTACCCTTGCAGTGTCAGCTTGGGCCTGGATCCTCTAATTGGCCTCGGCCAATTTCTTCTCCATATTCATGGCTTGGGTGCTCAGCTTCTCGATACTCTACACAAACAGGATTCCTGGTTAGCAACTACAACAGGTATGAAACTAACATAAACATTGTATGAGCTTCTTACCAGGTTTTTCATGGTCTGCATCGAGAGGATCTTGTTGCTGACCTCGAAGGGAGCAAGATCTTCGAAGGTTTTCAGGTACACGGGAGCCACTGGAGTCTCAGGAGCCTTTCGCTTCTTGGAAGCCAGGGCCTTTGGCCGACTGACAGGCGGCTTGGAGGTGGTGGGATGTTCTAGCTGCTCCTTTTTTACCTTGAGGAGATTGTCAAGATCCTTCAGGGAGAACGAAGAGCTGGACTTGGGGGCTGCGAAGGAAGACAGACTATTAACATTCAGGATGCTTGAATAAATACACAGTTCAGGATCCTATAAGAACTTACCAGACATGGCGGGAGTGTGATCGGCGGAGTAGTTGTGTTCGCTGGTAGTTGCTTCAAGGACCAGGGCTCTTTCGCTGGCAGGAATCTGGTAGAGTGCTTTGAGCTTCTTGGGATCCGGCTGCTTCTTGATGAGATTCTCAAACTTGGGTGTTGCAAAAAGAAAACAACAGAAAAGTCAAATGAACATTCAAAATCCAGTAACAACAAAAGAAATTGAAATCCTACCCTTCTCAACCCACTTCAACGGCAACTCCGTACCCCCAAGAATCGAATCTCGCTTGACGAAGAAGAAACACTTCTTCCAGTCATGGTCATTGTGGGAAGCTCGAGGAATCAACTGAGAGGTGGAGGTGTGAGCCTTCAAAACGAACCGGATGCAACCATGGGTTCTGAGTTGGTATGCTTCACAAATCTCAGGAATTCCAATGTCGAGATCCCTGGTTTGGTTCAACTAGTCAAGGGAATACAAAATTCTCCAAACCATAGGCATGGTTTGGGAGTAGGAGAGTCGGGTGGTCTTGAAGAATTGGGTGATGAGTTCCGGAAAGGGGAATGTCATTCCGAGCAAGAAAGGGTAATACATGAAGCAAACCCAGTGGTGGAGATGAAGACAGACTTGGTATGGGGATCGAAAGGCCGGAAAATCGTTCCCGACGGAAAGATGCCAGAATTCTTCAAGTCGTGAATATCGCCGTCATCGAAAGTGCAGGTTTCATCCTCGCCGGGGACAACATATCCCTGATCGTGGAAGTCCTCGACTACCGGAGAGTTTTGCGAAGAAGAAGACCGGGTATTATTCTTGGCCATGACCGAAAAATCAGAAGAAAACGGAGAAGGGGAAGAAGGACTGACCTGAAATATCAGAGAAGCTCGAAAGGGTTTGTAGAAGAAGATGGTGAAGATCTTAATTTGTGATCTCCTATTTAAAGAAAAAGTGATGATTACCATCACATCGTTTGGACGCTGAGAAATCAGTCACATCCCAACCATAATTACCGTGTTAACGCCGTGAAAAATGGATCTTTTTGAATTTTAACAACTGTCGAGCTTATCCACATCTGTTGAAATTCAAGGGGCAATTGTTGAGGGTATATTTTCAGGATGCTCGCAGGAAGCTCACATAGTTCAGGAATCCTATTGCCGTCTGGGAATCCCACTCGTTCAGGGTATCCTGATTTGTTTTATTCGACTAACCCTTATAATTGCCACGTGTTTATTTGACCAGGTATTGTTGAAGTCATCAACTACCTCCGAGATTCAAGTTCCAGATGAATGAGATCGTGGACCAAGTGGACGAAGAGGGTTCTAACGGTTACATTAGTTGGACGATAGGATCCCGGGAATCCCGGATAGTTTGTTATTATTGTAATCCTTATATAATCGAGGATTCGATCGACTTAGGCACACACAACACCGACGCACTTTGGCTCTGATATTTTACCATCATTGTAACACTTAGTTTCGATCGATCAAACCTCCAAAACACTTGTAATTCTTTATTTCGTATCAATAAAATTGCTAGGCAGCAGGCTCTTCAGGCCGGCTCCCGAGGTTTTTTTGCTAGGATTCTTAGAGGCAACTCGAAAGATCCTGGATTTTCCCTCATTACATCCTTGTGTTCAACTTTACATTTCGAGCATATTGACAAGCACACTACCTCACATTCTAAGTTTGGAATACGAAATTCCTTCATGAATTTTTGACCAAAACACTAAGAAATTGCTTAAAAAACTCTTCATTCCACTCCTCATCACACACTTCATCTCATATAATATAATTAGAGAAAACAAAACTCATCTCTCAATTTGATGTCGTAAATCTATAAACCCCCCCCCCCCTCAAAATAGCCACTCAACTACGGTCGTCGGTCGTGGCGTCCGTAGTTAGGGCATGAGGTATACTCATGTCATGTTAAAGTTTAACACGCGCCACGTAGGCGCTGACTGGATAGTTAGCACCACTTAACACACATGGGGTATACTTCATGTTATGTGGTGTGGTGTTAAACATTATTTTATTTAAAAATATTAATTTTCGAACTTAATAATTAAATAAAACATTAATCTTAACAATTTAAATAAAAAAAACTACAATTTCATTTCTTAAAAAAAACTACCAATACTTGATAAATTAAAAAAATACATAAAACATAGAATAAATAAATGTGACCGATCGTAGATATCCTCGATCAAGTCCGCCTTTAGTTGATTATGGATATCTTGATTTCTTATTTCTTGACGAATAGCCCGTTTTCGATCCTCGTCGATTTCTTCATACATCGTATCCAACTCCTCCTCGTGGAATTGGCATATTGCAGCCCCCTGATCCTCGAGAATCATGTTGTGTAAAATTATGCAACCACGCATAACGTTAGCTATTTTGTTTCGATGCCACATACGTGCAGGGTGAGCTATGATATGTCATTTATCCTTCAAATCACCGAAGGTACGTTCTATGTCTTTACGAGCCGCACTGTGAGCTTTTGTGTAATTCTTGCGCCTTTCGCCAATGCGAGCCGTAAACCCTTTGACAATCGTAGAGTATTCGGGATAAATCCCGTCTCCCAAATAATATCCTCGCTTGTATGTGTTTCCAAGTAGCTGAAACGAGGAATCAGGCTCACGTCCCTCGATGATATCATCCCAAATTGGTGATCGATTCAACACATTGATATCGTTGTTCGACCCAGAGACACCAAAATATTGATGCCAAATCCACATGTCGTACGAAGCAACGACTTCAAGCATTATGGTTGGATGCCCATGATCACCTCGCATAAACTGAACCCGCCAAGCGTTGGGAGAATTCTTCCACTACCAATGTGTGCAGTTGAATCTACCAAGCATTCCACAAAAACCCCATTTCCGCTCGTGAAACTCGTACAACTGTCTAATATCGCTAGCAGTGGGTCAGCATAAATATTTTCTTCCGTACAAGTTGTAAAGACCTAATTTTAAAACTACGTATGAGAATAAAACAAACATGGTATTTGAATTCATTTATAAAACAAATGTTGTACGATAAGTATTACCTTTACAAAACTTTTGAATGCACGTCCTAATAGTCCGATCGGACATCCACAGATACTCATTGAAGGAATAACCCGTAACACCGTACGCCATAACTCGAATTGCGGCTGTGCACTTTTGCAATTGAGTGAAACCAATCATTCCTCTCGCGTCGCTTCTTTGTGGGAACCATGGATCCTCTCGTTCTAAATCGTTCACAATTCTTACAAATAGTGAACGTCATATTAGAAAACGTTGTGCAAACGCTTCGGCCAGGTAGACGCAAGGGTCGTTGAAATAATATCTAAGAAGACTTGTCTGCCCCATCTCACGGTCTCGATTGAGACAAGCTCTTCAGGTAAGTGTTTGTTGCGCTCGTCTATTTAGTCGGTGTTGTTGATAATGCACCATCATTTGAAAAAACATATATGCGGCCTCATCGGATGACGAGTCGGATAAATCATTGGACGAGAGGAAGTCCATAATATTTTTTGTTTAGAAATTGAGAAGTGTTTTCTAGGAGAAAGTGATATGAGGTGTGAAAAAAATGGTGAATATTGAGGTTTAAATAGAGAAAGAAAAATGAAATTTTTTTTTTTATTGGCCAACGGTAAATTTTTTGACCGTTCAACGGTCTTCACGGGGAAAAAGTGGCGTCGAAGATATGGCGCATGGGCTTGCCGGCGTTATATGGCGCTTGGGGGCGGCGGTATTGGCGCCGCATGAAGTCGTTAAACTGGCCTATGACGCCAGTATACCGGGTGCGCTTACAGTCTTGACGACTGTGGGTCCACTGAGCCAATTACAGTTTGTCATGTCACTACGGACAGTCTTGACGACCGTGTATACATTTTAGGCGACCACATGGATTTTTGAGATGACCGTTGACTTTTTTTTAAAATTTAAAATATAAAGAGGAGAGAGAAGAGGTAGATTTAATGTATCAATTTTCTCTCTCCTCTTTAAATATACATCTTCTCTATCCTCTTTAAATTTTGAACTTAAAAAAAAAAGTTAACGGTCGTGTAGACTGTATACACAGTCGTCAAAACTGTCTGTGGTGACGTCACAAACTTTGATTAGCTAAGTGGACCTACAGTCATCAAAATCGTAACTACAGTCATCACGACCGTAGTTTAGTGGCTATTTTGAGAAGAAAAAAAGTCAAAGGGCTATTTTGGAGTAAAACTTGGTCAAGATGGTCATTTTGGTTTTTTTTTTAAATAATAATATTTATTGAATAAAGATAAATATGAGAAATGAAATGTGAAGTGTTTAGAAAATGATAGATAAATTATTGTTCATTTAATTAAGTTATAGGGATGAAAATGGAAATGAAAAGTGCATTTACACACTATTTTTCATTGCCGCGTAGTCCCCCATATATTTAAGAGAAATCAAACGTATCTTTAAAAGGCCGCTCACACCACTTCACTCTGTTTTTACACCCTTTTATGACCCCGTATATATATTTACGGCCACGTATAGCTAAAAGACAAACTTTCTGACACTTGACCAGTCAAATGTCGAAAATCCAAAATTTAGACCCCTTTACAGCCCCGTAAATACATTTACGGCCCCGTAAAAAAAATGTTTTACCTACCACATTGTACTACCCCGTAATTAAATATACCCCCGTATGAACCCACTATATACACTTGAATGGTTTATTCCAAACTCCACACATTTCTTCATTAAAAATCTTAAATTTTCCACTTCAAAACCCGTAATGGCTTCCACTAACCCACGTTTATATTTGATTCGTTCGCCTAATGATCACGAGCACGAGTTACTAGTTGATGATGTATACGCAGGCAACCCAGATTATTTCACCTTAAGGATTCACCATGGAGGTGAATTCACAGATGCACCCGGGAGGAGTTACGTGGGCGCTGTGTGTAATTGCGTTGACTATCTACACGTGAATATGTTTACCTTTTCTTATATGTCATTAATCATGCAGGATCTTGGGTATTGTAACACCCCGACCGATGGCGGAAACATCGAGGTGTCACGAAAATTGTATAGAACACAAGAATATAAAAGGGAATACCATATTTTATTAATAATTCAAAACTTAAACGTCTATTACAAGGCCGGATACATTAATCACACTAAAGAACAGTTTTGAGGGCTGGGGGCGGGTCGAACCCATGACCTTCACGTTACAATTCGGATGGATTACCAGTTGGGCTACCAGTTCGCTGGTAATCCATTCCAGAAAATAAATTAATAACATATTACCTCTATTAGTCTTCTTTCTCATCAAACTCCTAACCGAAACCCTAGGATTTAGACCTCAAAATCGAACCACTGAACATAAATGGAAACTAAAATTAACTTAGGGCTTTTGTTCAGTGAGTAAAACCGAACATAATGATACAAATGGTGCCTGGAAACGATGCCGGAGAAGAAGGAATGCGAAGGTCGCTGGAGTTACGGCGGCGACGGTTGGAAAAACGTGAACACAGATGGATTTCAGGTTGCTACCGATGTGGAAACGCCCAGAAAGGGTTGGGAGTTGATTTATAGTGTCGAATTCAACCAACAACGGGTATAAACGACAATAAAGTCCGGATTCGGTTTCGAGTTTTAATGATTCTAATTGCCATTAAACTCGAATTAATCGACGGTTTAGAGCTCGTGATGATGTATGAATCATGGTTTGGGACATTTATGGACGAAGAATGATGAGAAACGGAGGTTTAATTGGGTTATTGGTCGTTTCCGGTGATGAAAAGGGTCGTCGTCGGCGACACTCACCGGAAAAGCGGGACGGGGAAAAGATGATTTTTTATTTTTTTTTAAAAACCCTCTTAAGATTTTTTAAAATAAACCCTTATATTTCCAAAGACATATATCAGAGATTATAAAATCTAGGATTTGACACATATATTTTTAACATTTAAAACCTTTTTTTTTAAGTGAAATTTCTTTAAATATACTCATAAAATAATAATAATTATTATTATTTTTATTAAACAACTTCTAAAACTTGTCAAACAATGTTTTATTTATATAAAATTTATTTTGAAATCTATAACATGACTGAGACGTTAAATGTTGTGTAACGTTTATAAAATCAATTTGCATTTTAAATCTAAAAACAATACTTATTACTAATGTTACTTGAAGAACTAGATAGAAAATCACCCAAAACAATTTAAATGTTAACACATTATATTTTATTGATTGAAAATTCGAGATTGTTTCAGGTATGATACTCGGACCAATGTTTGGTTCTACTTTAAGCCCGATGATAGTTTGTTTAAGTTTAAATTATGTCTTGTTACCGTGTCTCCGAAATCGTAATCCACGTCCTTTGGGCGGATATAGAAATCCCCATCGGGTCAGTTCGTTGAACCTTCGTCACTATTCACCGGTTCATGCTTCATTGAGGGGGGTGATGATGGGTCACCAAGAGGAACTGTTGAAGGTTTACAACCGAAGTCGTAGTTTTCACCGTCATAATCATGACCGACGTGAGGGGCCAAAGAAGATTGTGACCCCTGTCCATAAACATACCCCTGGTCATATTGACACTCTTGGTTCATTTGAGGATTAAAAGAACCGATTTCAGGAAGATGAATCCAATCAGGAGAATGCGATCCGTAGACATAATTAGGTTCCTAATATAACAAATTAAATTAAGGGTTATTGGATTTAAATAATCCCAACTATTAGTAATTGGCCGATAATAATCCCAACTCAGGAAATGTTTTCCAGCGAGCCAAACTTTCACCTTATTTTCTTCTAGCAGTCCCAAACTAACAGAATGTTAACGGTGTTAACTTTTGATGCTTTGCGAAAATTAATAAAAGATGAGGGATCACATAAGAAAATTTAATAAAAACATTTAATACAATTACTAAATTATTATTATTATATTATATATATATATAATATACACACACATATATACAGTTTATACAAACATCACCACCATCATCTTCCTTGACAATTCACCACCGGCACCACCACCGCTCCGACACCACCACCGGCTCCGACACCACCACCGGCTCCGACACCACCACCGACTCCGACACCACCACCGACTCCGACACCATCACCACCACAGCTCCGGCACCACCACCGGCTCCGACACCATCACCACCACAGCTCCGGCACCACCACCACAACCCATCGACATCACCACTAACAGCTCATCGAATATTTCGACATCTCCATCTCTCCGAATGGTGTCGTTTCAAGCATTTCCGATGAGGCTCTGGCGTGATGTTGAAAGCCGATGCCAGATCCGGCGATATCAGACACTTTCACGCGTGACCTGCAACTCTGGCGACCTGCAACTCGGCACCACCACCAATTGATTGAACATATCTGGGAATAGCGACTGGAACGAGATGGCGATGGGAACTCACGATGGTGACGGAGACATGATGCTTAGATCTGAGGTTGGTGGTGGTTGCTGTAGTGAGGTTGGTGGTGGTCGTCGGTGGAGGTCACCGGTGAAGTATTAGTCGGGGATGACGAAGTGCAGGTGGGTGGGTAAGATTTTTAAATGTTTTTATTCAATCTTCTTATATGGTCCCTCATCTTTTATTAATTTTCACAAATGCTCCTTATCTCGCCACCTCATCATGCCACGTCATCAAAAGTTAACACCGTTAACATTCTGTTAGTTTGGGACTGCTAGAAGAAAATAGGGTGAAAGTTTGGCTCGTTAGAAAACATTTCCTAAGTTGGGATTATTATCGGCCAATTACTGATAGTTGGGATTATTTAAATCCAATAACCCTTAAATTAATATGTTTAACAATACAAAGTTAATTATTCACATCAAATTTATTGTTGAAATGTCTCGCCTGATTTAAATCAAACTGGTTGCCCAACCGGTTTGAGGATTGAACGGCATCATCCTGAAGTGTAAAATAATAATAATAATAATAATAATAATAATAATAATAATAATAATAATAATAATAATAATAATAATAATAATAATAATAAGGGTTATTGGCTTGAATTAATCCCAACTATCACTTATTGGCCGGGATCACTCCCAACTACAGAAATCACCACCGCCACCCCCAACTATGAACCTAATTTCTGACAACACTCCCTCATGCACATTTTATGACACGCTATGCACATTTTATGACACTATTTTTTAACGGAGGGAGTGTTGTCAGAAATTAGGTTCATAGTTGGGGGTGGCGGTAGTGATTTCTTTAGTTGGGGGTGATCCCGACCAATAAGTGATATATGGGATTAATTCAAGCCAATAACCCATATATATAATAATAATTGTTTTGGCTAAAAATTACTTAAGTTAAATTAGCAAAGTTTGAACCAAATTTGTATGTGAGGTTAGGTGTCTAAAATTCCGATATGAAAATAGTTTGAAATAATCCTGGGACAACAGCAGAATTCCAGGGACAAATAACTAAAATCTTTGATAAAAAGTTAGGTTTGCTTATGAAATCCGTTAAGAAGCTTAGCAACACAAATGTAACCTGAAATGCAAGTAGGAACACCGAGAATTTTACTAGGGAAAAGCCCTTAGCCCTTAGATGTCTCTAAGGCACCGCCGGCATAAAAACCCCGGGTAGCGATAACACACGCTACCAATTTATTGATCACTGAAAATGTTGATTACAATGAGTTCGCAGAGAAATTAGTACGAGAATACAATGAGTAAAGCTCGAATGAGCTGAAAACTAAGTCTAAGTGTCCTATATATACTTCGAGAGCTTCAATGACTCGTCCGATATTCCAGGGATCTTCAACAACTTGTCCGATATTCCAGGGATCCTCTCTTCAACGTCTCTTTCAGTTGGTTGACCGAGTTTCCAGCTAACTGACTTTGACCACGTGCTAAATGAGTCTCTAGCTTCTTTTATTCGACCGTTGGGAGACTTCGTCAACCTGTCTTCACTTTAGATAAAGGCACAAAATACGTTAGTAACGATGCCCTAGCATGCAGGGTCATTTCCACATGCTGGGTCATCTATAAAATAAGGGTAACCCTGGATTATGCACATTTTAGATCATATTAAAATAGAATAAAACGAATGTAAACTTCCCTGAATAAAGTCGACATCCTGGGCCATCAATTTACTATGGACACATTCAGGGTCATTTGAACGTTACCTGCCAAATTCTGGGTCATACAATTCCTGGGTCACTCCTGCCCTTGGCCTTTACCTGTACCCTGGATTATCAGCCGAGAATTCGGGGTATAACAATTGCCCCCAAATTTTCGCGAGTTGTGGATAGAATTTACAGCTGTGAAAATTTCAAATTTTGGGTCACATCGCCCCTTGCTTCAATCGTGTCCGTTAATTTCGCATCCATGACGCCACGTCCCGAGCGACCTCCCATCACCTCTGTAACTTCTTCTTTTCTTTAAATACTACCCTTAACCTCTCCTTTTTTCACACAAATTTCTCGAGAGCAAGGGTTTTCCTCCGACGTTTCCAGCTTCCGATTTTCTTCATTCAGGTAAACTTCTTCTCCCCACTTTTCCCATCATTCCCCGATCATGACCCGTAAGAAAATACGAGCGGAGACAACGGCTGAAGAGACTGGAATCGAGGATTTCCTCGATCAGTTTTATTTGCAGAGCCGAGCGCTCGAAGCCTGCACTTTTACTGACGACGACATCGCTGCATTGTTGTCGTCGGGCCTTTTCCCCGAATCCACTGAGATCAGACCCTTCGACAAAAGGGTTCGATCGGATTTCTGTTCTGAGACCTGGGTCTGCTTTCCTTTTACTCCTTTCTCTATGGGGCTGTCCTACCCTTTCACCGGCCTTCTGGCCGAGTTCTTCAAGGCTACTGGTCTTGCATTTGCCCAAACCCTTCCTAATGTTTGGAGAATCCTGGGTTCCATCGATCGTCTCAACAATGAGTTTGACTCCCTGGTCGGGTTGCCTGAACTGGCCCTGGGTTATGAGCTCAAATCCCATGGTAACAACCGATTCTTGTTCAAAGCTTTGAACAAAGAAATTCAGATGATTCCTCGGGCTTCGCTTCACGAGGAATGGAAAGGGAAATTTTTCTTTGTGAAGAGGTCAACTATTCCAGGGGGGTGAGCCTTCCAATTAGGTGGAGAGTAGACGGTAGGTCTTTACCTGCATTAGGGATTAGGATTTTATCTTATTCAAATACTGACCTTGGATTTTTGTTCTGCAGTTCCCAGCTTAAGCTCCATTGGACCTGCAAATCCTGGAGTGTTCGAGAGATTTGAAGCTTTCCTCAGCATCAACGAAGTGGACCGAGAATTCAGGACGGACCCCCACCAAGCTGCTTCATCTACCTCCCACAGCATGTCAAGTTGTAAGTATCTTGGTACTCTGCTTTTTAGACCTAGGATTTTCTCTGGATTCTGCTAACTTTTTATGCTTTTTGTTTCTTAGCTGCTGCTGCTATGAACCTTGAAGAAGTGGATCTGGACGCCTATTTGCTGAGTGATGATGACTTCCAAGTCCTGGCCACGGTAAAATCCGAGCCTCCATCAGTTCCCAAAGCTCCTCCCTCCAAGACCTCGGGCACCAAGCGCAAAACCAGGGCCACCAGCTCCGCCATATCACTGCAGCCCCTGGAGAACATGGACGCCGCTGGGCTACTTTCACATGCTGAGGCTACCTCTCGCCAAGTAAGTAAATCCTAGGTACCCCTGAATTTTCCTGCATAGTTAATCCATTCAGAGTTTAATTTGTTAATTAACTTACCTTTGCTTGCAGATTGCTGGGCGATTCTTTGAGTTGATCCAGGCCGCTGAGAGGCGTGCCCAGGATGCTGAATCCTTAGCTAGGAAGGAGGTCGCCACCCTGAAGAAGGAACTGAGCTTGAACAAGATCGTTGCTGACAAGAACCTGGGGCTGGTGCAGGAGCTGGAGAAGAGGGCTGTTGAGGTGCGGGCTGAGCACGAGGCTGCGCTGGTTGCGAAGGGTGATGAGGGTAGGTTGATAGCTCGCATCTCGCTCCTCCAGTGCAGGCTGAAGATGGCGAAAGAGGCCAGGGACTTGGGGTTTCAGAACCCCAATTGGGATGTGTCCGACTGGGCAAACAAACTGCGCAACTTAGGCGCCACCATCCCCGCAGGGTGTGACCCTGAAACCGGCCCTGGATCCAGCAAAAGCACCCCATCCAAGGGCTCCACTGGTCACGCCATGGACATCGACCAGCCCAAGGGAGGAGAGCAGCCGGCCCAGGACCCGAAGGCAGCAGAGAAGGCAGCGGAGGAGAAGGTAGCGAAGGGGACGACCCAGGATGATGCTTGAAGGTTGTTGGTCGTCTTTTTCCTGTTTTTATGTTTGTTCTTGAAGACAATTTTAATTTCTTGTTTGTGATGGTATACCGGATGATGTTTCCCGGTTTATTTTGTTTAAGACAATATCCCACCCCTGGATGTGGAATCCAGGGTCTTTTGATGTGTCCCCATCCTGGGACGTCCGGAGCTTTTCCGGGCCCAGGTTGGGTCTTTTATATATATATAACTGCTTTAGTTACATGCTTGTGTTTGAAATATTCGAAATGCATTTGCTGACGTACGAAATAATACTAGGGTTTACCTTGGTATTCCTGGATTGCCCCCAGGATTTAGGATTCCTCGTAGCTTTAGCAGACTTGTGGATGTTTCCTATAATAGAAACATATCAATCAGAATTAACTAGACATGAAGTTAATTTACTCAGACTTTGATCGTTATGACCCTGGATTAGGTCAATAATCCTGGGTCACTAGGTGATCTCTTAAGTTATTTCTGGGGTCATGCCCGGTGCCGTACTGGCGAACTAGGGATTTCCTCTTAGTCGTACTGACTGAACTAGGGCATGTCCTCGGAGACTTAAGTTGGTACGTTAGCACCAATCCATCTTGAAAACGCGTTAATCGTTTTAAACCTTAAGAGATCCGCATATGTCCCTGGATTGGGAGGTTGCCACCAATGCTATTAACACGGATGATCCCACAATCCCAGGGTTTCATACTTGGATCACGTGCGTCTCGGGCGAGGCAAAATTTGCCACGTGCGTCCCGGGCGAGGCGTGATAGCCTATATTCGGATGGAGGAAGCTTAGTCCTCAAACCTTAGGATTGGGTTTAGGCCTTACCCAATACGGAAGTGAGATGGCCAGTCTCAAACTTAGGAGTCATACGCTGATTGTCGTTGGCTTGGAGTACAGTTTGTTCCATGTACCTTGAATTTCTGAGCATCCTGCATTTTGGGTGCCTCGAATCCTGGGATACCCTGGATTCTGAGTAACTCAATTGACGAAACATAGATCTTAGCGTATTCAAGGTGGTGAATAATAATTAAAGCAACATGTAACTGATGTTAATAAATGAATAATGAAGGTAAAACATATAAAGGGATAAATGAAATAAATTAAGTGAGAGGAACTGACCTGGATTTGCAGCATTAATTTAAAATCAAACACATACCTGGGTAGCCAAATCCTGGGACAGGTAGCCTTACATGAAATACGCCTTCAAGTGTATCGCATTCCAAGGTCGTGGTAACAGTTCTCCTTCCATATTAGCTAGCCAATATGCCCCCTTACCAGCCTCAGAGTCAATCAGGTAGGGGCCTTCCCATTTAGGAGCCAACTTTCCATCCCCTGGATTTGTTGTGTTCTGAAATGCTTTTCTAAGGACTAGATCTCCCACCTTGAACCTTCTGATCCTTACATGTTTGTTGTAGGTCTTAGAAATTCTTTGTTGGTAGACTGCCATTCTCCAAGCTGCTTGATCTCTTAGTTCATCCAGGGTATCCAAATCTTCAACCAGGGACTGATCATTTGAGTCCTGGGTCTGAGCACTGACCCTGAATGTTGGGACCACCATTTCGGTTGGGATAACAGCTTCAGTACCAAAGACCAAGGAAAATGGGGTTTGGCCTGTGGCGTTCTTGGAGGTAGTCCTGTCTGCCCATAGTGCCAAGGGTAGCTCTTCTGCCCATCTTCCCTTCTTTTCCTTCAATCTCTTCTTCAAGTTATTTATGATGATTTTGTTGCTTGATTCAGCCTGGCCATTAGCTTGAGGATGCACTGGAGTCGATGTTATCATCTTTATGCCCCAGGATTCGCAGAATCCTGTGGTCCTACTCCCAATAAATTGGGAGCCGTTATCACAAACGATCTCAGATGGCACTCCAAACCTTGTTAATATGTTCCTTTTAATGAAGGATATAACTTCTTTTTCCCTGACTTGAACGTACGCCTCGGCTTCAATCCATTTTGAGAAATAATCAGTCATTGCTAACATGAATACCTTTCCTCCAGGGGCCTTGGGTAATTTACCAACAATGTCCATCCCCCACTTCATGAAGGGCCAGGATGCTGGAATAGGATATAAAGGTTCTGCAGGCTGGTGAGGCACATTGGCGTGTCTTTGACATGCATCACATTTTTGAGAGAAATCCTGGGCATCTTTCCTCATAGTAGGCCAATAATACCCTGTTCTCAGAATTTTAGACATCAAGGACCTGCCCCCTGTATGGTTTCCACAATCACCCTCATGGATGTCTTTGAGTACTTCCTGGGCTTCATCCTTCTCCAAGCACCTCAAATACGTACCTGCAAAAGATTTTTTATATAATATATTTTTGATAACTACGTACCTGGCTACTCTTACTCTGAATGCTCGGGCATCCTTCTCGTTCCCTGGAATAGTACCATCCTGCAAATACTGAATAATTGGTCTGGTCCAGGATTCCTCTTGGGTTGAAGAATCCTGGGTACTGGATACTAGGATTTTTTCTGCTGTGTCAGAATCCTGGGTATCTGTACCCTGGTCTATAGCTGGTGTTAGTACATGAATTATAGGAATGTGGGTGTCTTCAAGAGCCTTGAATACTGAACCTAAGTTTGCCAATGCATCTGCTTCAGTATTCTCCTCCCTTGGTACTTGTTGGATATTAAAATTTTGAAAATCCTGGGACATTCTTTTTACCACCTCCAAGTATTTGATTAATTTCTCCCCTTTAGCTGCATAAGACCCATTAAAATGGTTAGCTAAAAGAAGAGAATCAACGTATACCTGGATGTGCTGAATTCCCAAGTGTAATGCTAAATGTAACCCAGCAATTAGGGCCTCATACTCAGCTTCATTGTTAGTTGCTTGAAATCCACATCTGACAGCCTGGGGTATCATGTCCCCCTGTGGCGATTTCAGTACGATTCCTAGGCCTGTCCCCCTGATATTTGATGCTCCATCAGTGAACAAGGTCCATGACCCTGAAATTTCTTCTTGTTGAAGCTGCTGGAATTCATGGTCCGCTTCTTGTTGTATATCAGTACTGAAATCAGCCACAAAATCAGCTAGAGCCTGGGATTTTATAGCTGTTCTGGCCTCGTAGATCAGATCATACGCACTTAGCTTCACCGACCACTTAGCCATTCGACCTGACATTTCTGGTTTTCTCAAAACAGACTTTATAGGGTAGTTAGTTCTAACATGAATTGTATGAGTTTCAAAATAGTGTCTAAGTTTAGTAGATGCCATACTTAGGGCTAATATAAGTTTTTCAAGGTGTGAGTACCTGGATTCAGCATCAAGTAAGCTTTTACTTACGTAGTAAACCGGATGTTGCTGACCTTCCGCATCCTTGGTCAGGACTGCACTTACCGTATTCCTGGAAACTGCTAAATACAGGGACAGGGGCTCCCCTGGATTAGGCTTCATAAGCAAGGGTGCCGTGGACAAGTATGTTTTCAAATCCTGGAACGCCTTCTCGTGTTCTTCCTTCCACTCGAATTTCTTGTTCTTCTTTAGGATGTCATAGAATTCCCTGCATCTTTCCGAGGATTTCGATATAAATCTATTCAGGGCAGCAATTCTACCTGTAAGTCTTTGAACGTCCTTGGTGCTGGATGGTGATTGTAAGTTGGCAATTGCCCTGATTTGCTCCGGACTTGCCTCTATGCCTCTCTTGGTTACCATGTATCCCAGGAATTTGCCTGCTCCGACTCCAAAATGGCACTTTTCTGGATTTAGCTTCATGTTATATTTATCCAGGATGTCGAAGGAATCCTTAACATCCTGGACATGGTCATTGGTGACCCTGGATTTCACCACCATGTCGTCGATATACACCTCCATTGTGTCCCCCAGTTTTTCTTTGAACATCATGTTAACCAATCTCTGGTACGTTGCCCCTGCATTTTTTAGTCCAAAGGGCATAACTATATAGCAATATATACCTGTTGGTGTTATGAATGCCGTATCTTCCTGATCCTGGGGTTCCATCTGAATCTGCTGAAATCCTGAGGTAGCGTCCATGAAAGTCAACATTTCATGGCCTGCCGTGGCATCGACCATGGAATCTATGTGTGGTAGCGGGAATGGATCCTTTGGGCATGCACGGTTCAGGTCTGTGTAATCCACACATACCCTCCATTTACCATTTTTCTTTCCAACTACCACCACATTGGCTAACCACCTGGGAAACTTTACTTCTCTGATCATCCTTGCTTTAAGGAGTCTATCAACCTCTTCCTGGATTATGACGTTCTTTTCCGGTGCAAATTTTCTTCTCTTTTGGTGTATGGGCCTGAAAGAGTTATCAATTCCAAGTTTATGTGTAATAACGGATTTAGAAATACCTGTCATGTCGTCATGGGACCAAGCGAAGGTTGACATTCTGGTTCTGAGTAGATGTATTAGCTGTTCCTCTATTGGCCCTGGAATATTTGTTCCAATATATACTTTCTTCCCTGGATTTGAGGGGTCCAACTCGACAGCTTTGACGTCTTGCTCTCTCGCTTCCAGGGCTTCCCAGGCCTTTTTCTGTAATTGCTATGCTTGTCTTTGTTTGGAGGATATCTTCATTGATGTAGTGTAACACTCCTTAGCCTCTTGCTGGTCGCTATGTACTGTGATCACGCCCCAGGGTGTTGGCAGCTTCACACATTGATGGTACGTCGAGGGTACAGCCCTGTTATCATTAATCCAGGGTCTACCCAGGATTACATTGTACCCTGATGGTGCGTCCATCACACAAAAACGCTGAACTGAGTTGAGTCCTTCTACGTAAACTGGAAGCTTGATTTCACCCAGGGTATTCTTTGTTTCGCCACTGAAACCCACGAGTACCGTGGATTTTGAGATGATCTCTGAATGCGGAATTCCCATCTTCTGCAAGGCCTCCAACTGGATTATATTTACCGAACTGCCTCCATCAATCAAGATTCTTTTCACAATTTTGTTGGCAATGTGAAGCG
The DNA here is from genome assembly GCA_039602395.1 of Deinandra increscens subsp. villosa. NCBI lineage: Eukaryota > Viridiplantae > Streptophyta > Magnoliopsida > Asterales > Asteraceae > Deinandra > Deinandra increscens. The sequence goes on from JBCNJP010006204.1 coordinate 26,300, forward strand.
TTATCACCAACCTGTCATGATGAGGGTCTATGATATCACGCCTGTCATCTTCTCCGAATGTAATTTCCTTGATATCAGGCTGAATGGAACTCTTCCTGGGTCTTCCCTCTCTATCCGACTTGGATTCCTTGGCATGTCTCTTTGCTGCAGAATAAGAGGTACCACAAATGTCAGGACCACCAGAAATAAAGTGTATTACCTTAGTGTTTTGGCTAAAAATTACTTAGGTTGAATTAGCAAAGTTTGAACCAAATTTTGAATGTGAGGTTAGGTGTCTCAAATTCAGATGTGAAAACAATTTGAAATAATCCTGGGACAACAGCAGAATTCCAGGGACAAACAACTAGAATCCTGGGTAAAAACTTAAGGTTATTTATGAAATCAGTTGGGAAACTTTATCAACACAAATGTAACCAGAAATGTAAGTAGGAACACCGAGATTTTGACTAGGGAAAAGCCCTTAGCCCTTAGATGTCTCTAAGGCGCCGCCGGCATAAAAACCCCGGGTAGCGATAACACACGCTACCAATTTATTGATCACTGAAAAATGTCGAGTACAATATGTTTGCAGAAAGAATAATACGAGAATACAATCAGTAAAGCTCGAATGAGCTGAAAATGAACGACTAAAGGTCCTATTTATACTCCGAGAGCTCCAAGGATTCTTCCGATATTCCAGGGGTCTTCAACTGTTCTTCCGATATTCCAGGGATCCTCCCTCCAACGTCTCTTTCCGTTAGTTGACCGAGTTTCCAGCCAACTGACTTTGACCACGTGCTAAATGAGTCTTCAGCTTTCCTTATTCGACCGTTTGAGCGACTTTGTCAACCTGTTGTCTCTTAGATAAAAGCACGAGATACGTTAGTAACGAAATCCTAGCATGCAGGGTCATATCCACATGCTGGGTCATCGTAAAAATAAGGGCAATCCTTGGATTAGATCATATAAGTGAAAAATAAAATAAAGGTAAACCTTCCCGTTTGATGTTAATCATCCTGGGTCATCAAACATTACCTGTCAACATCCAGGGTCACACAATTCCTAGGTAACACCTGCCCCTGGATTATTAGCCGAGAATTCAGGGTATAACAATTGCCCCCAAATTTTCGCAAGTGGATAGAACTTACAGCTGTGAAAATTTGAATTTTCGGGTCACATCACCCCTTATCTTTAATCGTGTCCGTTAATTTCGCATCCACGATGACACGTCTCGAGCGACCTCCCATCACCTCTGTAACTTCTTCTTTTCTTTAAATACTACCTTTAACCCCTCCTCTCTTTTCACACAAATTTCTTGAGAGCAAGGGTTTTCTTCCGACGCTTCCAGCTTCCGATTTTCTCCATTCAGGTAAACTTCTGCTCCAAACTTTTCCTTCATTCCCCGATCATGACCCGTAAGAAAATACGAGCAGAGACGACGGCTGAGGAGACTGGAATCGAGGATTTCCTCGATCAGTTTTACTTGCAAAGCCGAGCGCTCGAAGCTTGTACCTTCACCGATGACGACATAGCTGCATTGTTGTCGTCGGGCCTTTTCCCGGAATCCGCTGAGATCAGACCCTTCGACAAAAGGGTTCGATCAGATTTCTGTTCAAAGACCTGGGTCTGCTTTCCTTTTACTCCTTTCTCCATGGGTCTTTCTTACCCTTTCTCCGGCCTCCTGGCCGAGTTTTTCAAGGCCACCGGTCTTGCCTATGCCCAAACCCTACCTATCATTTGGAGGATCCTGGGTACCATCGATCGGCTGAACAACGAGTTCGATTCCCTGGTTGGTCTGCCTGAGCTGGCCCTGGGTTACGAACTCAAATCCCACGGCAACAATCGATTTCTGTTCAAGTCCCTGAGCAAAGAGGTTCAGATGATTCCTCGGGCTTCCTTTTTTGAGGAATGGAAAGGGAAATTTTTCTTTGTCAAGAGGTCCACAATTCCAGGAGGGATGAGCCTTCCAGTTAGATGGAGAGTAGATGGTAGGTTTTTACCTGCATTAGGGATTAGGATTTTATTCTATTCAAATACTGACCTTGGATTTTTGTTTTGCAGTTCCCAGCTTAAGCTCCATCGGACCCGCAAATTCCGGGACGTTCGAGAGATTTGAAGCTTTCCTCAGCATCAACGAAGTGGACCGAGAATTCAGGACAGACCTCCACCAAGCTGCTTCATCTACCTCCCACAGCATGTCAAGTTGTAAGTATCTTGGTACTCTGCTTTTTGGACCTAGGATTTTCTCTGGATTCTGTTAATTTCTTATGCCTTTTCAGCTGCTGCCACTCCTGTTAACCTGGAAAACATTGATCTGGACGACTTTCTGCTAGGGGACTCCGAGCAGGACCTGCAAGTCATTACCTCTGTGAAGACCGAACCTATGACGGCTCCCAAAGCTCCTCCCTCCAGGACTTCTGGTACTAAGCGCAAGACCAGGGCTACTGCCACCGCTTCTGCTCCCGTTGTGCAATCTCTGGAGAACCTGGATGCCGCCGAGCTCCGTGCCCATGCCGAGGCCTCTTCCCGTCAAGTAAGTTAATCCTGGGTATCCCTGAATTTTCTACACGGTAAATAATTCAAGGTCATAATTGTTAATAACATTACCTTCTCTTGTAGATTGCTAGCCGATTCGTGGAGATGGTCTGGGCCGCTGAGAAGCGAGCCCAGGATGCTGAGGCTGCTGCTAAGAAGGAGGTTACTGCCCTGACCAAGGAGCTGAACTCGCTCAGGATAGTAGCTAACAAGAACCTGGGTCTAGTGCATGATCTTGAGAAGAAGGCAGTGGAGGCACGGGCTGCGCATGAGTCTGCTTTAGCTGCTAAGGGCGACGAAGGCAAGCTCATCGCTCGCATCTCCCTTTTCCAGTGCAGGCTGAAAATGGCGAAGGAGGCAAGGGATTTGGGGTTTCAGAACCCCAACTGGGATGTGTCCGACTGGGCGAAGAAACTGCGCAACTTAGGCGCCACCATCCCTGCAGGGTGTGACCCTGAAATCGGCCCTGGATCCAGCAAAAGCACCCCATCCAAGGGCTCTGCTGGTCACGCCATGGATATCGACCAGCCCAAGGGAGGAGAGCAGCCGACCCAGGACCCGAAGGCAGCAGAGAAGGCAGCGGAGGAGAAGGAAGCGAAGGAGGTGCCCCAGGATGAAGCTTGAAGAACAGGGGTCACCTTCTTATGTTTTGTGGTTCATGTTTGTTTGAAAACAATTTTATTTTTATGCATGTGATGGTATACCGGATGATGTTTCCCGGTATATTTTTGTTTAAGACAATGACCTACCCCTGGATGCGATATCCAGGGTCTTTTGACATGTCCCAGCCTGGGATGTCCGGAGCTTTTCCGGGCCCAGGTTGGGTTTTATTAATATAACTGCTTTAGTTACATACCTGTGTTTGAAATATTTGAATGATACTTGCAATGTATGGGATGGTTCTAGGGTTTACCTTGGTAATCCTGGGTTGCCCCCAGGATCTTAGGATTCCTCGTAGCTTTAGCAGACTTGTGAATGCTTCCTGTAATAGGAACATATCAATCAGAATTAACTAGACAAGGAGTTAATTTTCTTAGGCTTTGACCGTTATGACCCTGGATTAGATTAATAATCCTGGGTCACTAGGTAATCTTTGAATTGTTTCTGGGGTCAAGCCCTTAACTACTGGGGTCAAACCCGGTGCCGTACTGGCGAACTGGGGTCAAGCCCGGTGCCGTACCGGCGAATTCTAGGGACCACCTCAAGCCGTACTGGCGAACTAGGGTATTGCCTCGGGTGTCTTAAGTTGGTACGTTAGCACCAATCCGTCTTGAAAACGCGTTAATCGTTTTAAACCTTGAGAGATCCGCATATGTCCCTGGATTGCAAGGTTGCCACCAATGCTATTAACACGGATGATCTCACAATCCCAGGGTTTCATACTTGGATCACGTGCGTCTCGGGCGAGGCAAAAATTGCCAACGTGCGCTCCAGGCGAGGCGTGATAGCCCATATTCGGATGAAGGACGTATAATCCTTAAACCTTAGGAATGGGTTTAAAATTTACCCATACGGAAGTGAGATGGCCAATCCCAATACTTAGGAGAAATACATTTGTTGCAGTTGACTTGGAGTACCTTGAGTATTCTTCGCTTCGTATGCCTTGAATTTCCGATCATCCTGCACCTTGAACACCTTGAATCCTGGGATACCCTGGATTTTAGGCAATCTGTCTTGCAAAACATAGATCTTAGCAAATTCAAAACATTAAATAACAGTTTTAAAAATGAAACGTAACACGTAATTAATATCAGAAACTAAATAACGAACGTAAAACATATAAGGGAAATAAGTAAATTGAGTGAGAAGAACTGACCTGAATTTCCATTGTGAAATTTCAAAATAAAACACATACCTGAGCAAGTGAATCCTGGGACAGAAGGCCTTACATGAAATATGCTTTGAGATGTATCGCATTCCAAGGTCTTGGCAATAGGTCTCCTTCCATACTAGCCAGCCAATATGCCCCCTTACCAGCTTCGGAATCAATCAAATAAGGACCTTCCCACTTAGGAGCTAATTTCCCGTCTCCCGGATTTGTTGTGTTCTGAAACGCCTTTCTTAGGACCAGGTCTCCTACCTTGAATCTTCTGATCCTTACATGCTTGTTATAGGTCTTCGAAATTCTTTGCTGATATGCTGCCATTCTGCAAGCCGCCTGATCTCTCATCTCATCCAGGGTATCCAAGTCTTCAATCAGGGACTGGTCATTCAAATCCTGGGTCTGACCACTGATCCTGAATGTTGGGATCACCATTTCCGTCGGGATGACTGCTTCTGTGCCGAATACCAGGGAATATGGGGTTTGGCCCGTGGCGTTCTTGGAGGTAGTCCTATCTGCCCATAATGCTAAGGGTAATTCCTCTGCCCATCTTCCCTTCTTCTCCTTCAATCTCTTCTTCAGGTTGTTTATGATGATCTTGTTGCTTGACTCAGCTTGGCCATTGGCTTGAGGATGTACTGGAGTTGATGTTATCATCTTGATGCCCCAGGATTCACAGAATCCTGTGGTCCTACTTCCAATAAATTGAGAGCCATTATCACAGACAATCTCAGATGGCACTCCAAACCTTGTCAATATGTTCCTTTTAATGAAGGATATAACCTCTTTTTCCCTGACTTGAACGTACGCTTCGGCTTCAATCCATTTTGAGAAGTAATCTGTCATTGCTAACATGAATACCTTTCCTCCAGGGGCTTTGGGTAGCTTACCAACGATGTCCATCCCCCATTTCATGAAGGGCCAGGATGCTGGAATTGGATATAGAGGCTCTGCAGGCTGGTGAGGCACATTGGCGTGTCTTTGACATGCGTCACATTTCTGAGAGAAATCCAGGGCATCTTTTCTCATTGTTGGCCAATAATACCCCGTTCTTAGGATCTTGGACGTCAGGGACCTGCCCCCTGTATGGTTTCCGCAATCACCCTCATGGATGTCTCTGAGCACTTCCTGGGCTTCATCCTTCTCCAAACATCTCAAATACGTACCTGCAAAAGATTTTTTATATAGTATATTTTTTATAATTACGTACCTGGCTACTCTTATCCTGAATGCACGGGCGTCTTTCTCAGTTTCTGGTATAGTACCATCCTGCAAATATTGAATAATCGGCCTAGTCCAGGATTCCTTAGTAGAATCCTGGGTACTGGATACCAGGGTCTCACCTAGTGTGTCAAAATCCTGGGAATCCATACCTTGGTCTATGGCCGGTGTTAGTATGTGAATAATAGGAATATGAGTATCTTCAAGTGTTTTGAATGCTGAACCTAAGTTTGCTAGTGCGTCTGCTTCAGCATTCTCTTCCCTTGGTACTTGTTGAATGTTAAAATTTTGAAAATCCTGGGACATTCGTTTTACCACTTCCAAGTACTTGACTAACTTCTCTCCCTTAGCTGCATAAGAGCCATTGAAATGGTTAGCTAAAAGAAGAGAGTCTACATATACCTGAATGTGTTGAATTCCCAGGTGTAATGCTAGGTGTAACCCAGCAATTAGGGCTTCATACTCGGCTTCATTGTTAGTTGCTTGAAATCCACATCTAACAGCCTGGGGTATCATGTCCCCCTGTGGCGATTTCAGTACTATTCCAAGGCCTGTCCCCCTGATATTTGATGCTCCATCAGTGAACAAGGTCCAGCACCCTGAATTTTCCTCTTGTTGAAGCTGCTGCAATTCATGGTCTGCTTCTTGTTGTATGTCGGTACTGAAATCAGCCACAAAATCAGCTAGAGCCTGAGATTTTATAGCTGTTCTGGCCTCGTAGATCAGATCATATGCACTGAGCTTCACCGACCACTTAGCCATTCGACCTGACATTTCTGGTTTTCGCAAAACAGACTTTATAGGGTAGTTAGTTCTAACATGAATTGTATGAGTTTCGAAATAATGTCTAAGTTTAGTAGATGCCATACATAGGGCTAATATAAGTTTTTCAAGGTGTGAGTACCTGGATTCAGCATCAAGTAAACTCTTACTTACATAATATATAGGGTGTTGCTGACCTTCTGCGTCTTTGGTTAGGACTGCACTTACCGTATTTCTGGACACTGCCAAGTACAGGGACAGGGGTTCCCCTGGATTAGGCTTCATTAACAAGGGTGCCGTGGATAAATATGCCTTCAAATCCTGGAAAGCTTTCTCGTGTTGCTCCTTCCATTCGAATTTCTTGTTTTTCCTCAGGATATCATAAAATTCCCTGCATCTTTCCGAAGATTTTGATATAAACCTGTTAAGGGCAGCGATTCTACCTGTAAGTCTTTGAACTTCCTTGGTGCTGGTTGGCGATTTCAGGTTGGCAATTGCCCTGATCTGTTCTGGACTTGCCTCTATTCCTCTTTTGGTCACCATGTATCCCAGGAATTTACCTGCTCCGACTCCAAAGTGGCATTTCTCTGGATTCAGCTTCATATTGTATTTATCCAAGATATCAAAGGAATCCTTGACATCCTGGACATGGTCACTGGTGACCCTGGATTTGACCACCATATCGTCGATATATACCTCCATCGTGTCCCCCAGCTTTTCTTTGAACATCATGTTGACCAATCTCTGGTATGTTGCCCCTGCATTTTTCAGTCCAAAGGGCATAACTATGTAACAATATATACCTGTTGGTGTTATGAATGCTGTGTCTTCTTGATCCTGGGGTTCCATCTGAATTTGCTGAAATCCTGAAGTTGCATCCATGAAAGTCAACATTTCATGGCCTGCCGTTGCATCGACCATGGAATCTATGTGAGGTAAGGGGAATGGATCCTTTGGGCATGCACGATTCAGATCCGTGTAATCCACGCATACCCTCCATTTACCATTCTTTTTTCCCACTACTACCACGTTGGCTAACCACCTGGGAAACTTGACCTCTCTGATCATCCCTGCTTTCAGTAATCTGTCCACTTCCTCTTGGATTATGATGTTCTTCTCTGGCGCGAACTTTCTTCTCTTTTGATGTATTGGCCTGAAAGAATTATCAATTCCAAGTTTATGTGTAATAATAGATTTGGAAATACCTGTCATATCGCCATGAGACCAGGCGAAGGTTGACATTCTGGTCCTGAGTAAATTTACTAGTTGCTCTTCTATCGGCCCTGGAATATTCGTCCCAATATAGACCCTTTTTCCTGGATTTGAGGGATCTAGTTCAATAGCTTTGACGTCCTGTTCCCTTGCTTCCAAGGTTTCCCGGGCCTTCTTCTTTAATTGCTATGCTTGCCTTGGTTTGGATGATATCTTCATCGCCGTGGTGTAACATTCCTTAGCTTCTTGTTGATCGCTGTTGATTGTGATCACACCCCAAGGTGTTGGTATCTTCACACATTGATGATATGTTGAGGGTACAGCCCTGTTGTCGTGAATCCAGGGTCTACCCAGGATTACATTGTATCCTGATGGCGCATCCATCACACAGAAGCGCTGGACTGAATTGAGTCCCTCTACATAGATCGGAAGCTTTACTTCTCCCAGAGTGTTTTTCGTTTCACCACTGAAACCCACAAGTACCGTGGATTTCGAGATGATCTCTGTGTGCGGGATTCCCATTTTGTTCAAGGCTTCTAATTGGATTATGTTTACTGAGCTTCCTCCATCAATCAGAATCCTTTTCACGACGATGTTAGCAATATGAAGGGTTATCACTAGCCCATCGTGATGAGGGTCTATGATGTTGTGTCTATCATCTTCTCCAAATGTAATTTCTTTGAGATCTGGCTGAATAGAGCTCTTCCTGGGTCTTTGGTCCCTGTCCGATTTTGATTCCTTGGCGTGTCTCTTTGCTGCAGAATAAGAAGTACCACAGATGTCAGAACCACCAGAAATAAAATGAACTACCTTAGCATCCGGGGGTGGTGATGATGCTCTTTCGGGATGGTCATCGGAGCGTCTATAATCCTGGGACTTTGCATCGTTGTCCCTGGATTTTGGATTCTGTTCCCTGGATTTATCCTTCTTCTTTCCCAATAGTTCCTTTAGATAGCCTTTGCTGAGTAAATAGCTGATCTCTCTTCGCAGGGCCATGCAATCTTCAGTTTGATGACCAAAGTCTTCGTGGTAGGCACACCATTTGGACTTGTCCTTCCACGTAGAGGGTTTATCGCTCTTTCTGGGCCATCTTGCCTTGTCGCCGAGATCCTGCATAGCATACATCACACCAGAAACATCAGTAGTAAAGCAATAGTCATTAAAAGAAGGATATTCTTCATCGTCCTCATCCTGTTCCACATTGTTCACTCGGCGCTCGTCAGGCCTTGAGTAAGGCTTTGATCTTTGGGACCTAGGATGTGTGGATTCTGACTTTCTGCTGGAACTATTGAATCCTGGGGAGGACTCATTCTTTCCCAGGATTTTCCTGTCCTCCTCCAGTCTGATGAAGCGGAGAGCCCTGTGACGGACTTCATCCATCTTATGACATGGGTTCATGACTAGATCCTCGTAAAACAATGAGTCCTTGTTTAGCCCCATTTTAAAGGCTTGAACTGCAGTTGCCATATCCATGTTCGGGATTTCCAGAGCTTCTCTGCTGAATCTGCTGACGTAGTTCCTTAAGGTTTCACCTGCATTCTGGGTTACCCTATACAGATCACTCGTTAGTTTTTCAAAACTACGACTACAAGAAAATTGACTGTTAAACAAATTAACTAATTGTGAAAATGAAGCAATAGAATAGGGAGGAATGTTTAGGAGCCATTTGAGAGCTGCCCCCGTTAAGGTGGACCCAAACCCCTTACATAGGCAGGCTTCCTTAATTTCAGGTGGCATGTGAATAATCTCCATTCTTTCGCGGTATTGTGCCACATGCTCTTCTGGGTCTGTGGTGCCGTCGTAAAGCTTCATACTGGGTGTTTGGAACCTCTTGGGAATCTCTACGTCACAGATTGGTGGAGCAAATCTGGACATCCTATGGCTCGAGGGCCCAACCTCAGGAATTGGCTGCACAACTCCTGGGACACTCGAGATCATTTGCTTGAGCTTTTGGATTTCTCGTTCCACAGATGGGCTTATTCCTGAATCCTGCACAGAATTGTTAATATTAGCATAATGGGTGAAAGGTTGAGGAGTGTTACCAACATCCTGGGTTATGTTTGTCCCAGGATTAGTGATCGGCTCTCTGATGGTAGTCATTCTGGACAAATCAGCATGAGCCATTTGAGCAGGGAAGGACGCTGATCTCCAGTTCAGTGGTGCGACGGCTTCATGTACCCTGGAATTAGTTCCAGGGGTATCGAAATTCAGAATTCTGGGATCGAGCGGCGATGGCTGAGCCGTCGTGGCTCTAGGTAACCCTGATCTCAAGCTGGTCAATTGAGCCATGAATTCCTTGTTCACCTTCTGTTGGAGTTCCATGTGGCGCTCCAACCTACCGAAAGTGGCTAAGATATCAGTATCAGATATTAGGACAGGGTCTTCTTGGATGTTTTCGGTTTCGATCACTTCATGGTTGACCACAGGTCCGTCACTGCGCGTAGCTGAGGTTGAAGCATTAAACCCTGGAGCCGATGAAGTGACTCCACTTGTCGAAATACTGGTCCTTGGACCTGGTTGGTTAACTCCAGTTGTTGAAGCAGTCACGGCAGAAACTGAGACATTCGAGGTGTTCATTTGTGTTGACATCTTTTGATAGATTTTGGCAAAAATCAAGTTTAGGACAAATCTGAAAAGAGTTTGACAAAAAATTGACACCAATTGCCCCACGGTGGGCGCCAAATTGTTTTGGCTAAAAATTACTTAGGTTGAATTAGCAAAGTTTGAACCAAATTTTGAATGTGAGGTTAGGTGTCTCAAATTCAGATGTGAAAACAATTTGAAATAATCCTGGGACAACAGCAGAATTCCAGGGACAAACAACTAGAATCCTGGGTAAAAACTTAGGGTTATTTATGAAATCAGTTGGGAAACTTTATCAACACAAATGTAACCAGAAATGTAAGTAGGAACACCGAGATTTTGACTAGGGAAAAGCCCTTAGCCCTTAGATGTCTCTAAGGCGCCGCCGGCATAAAAACCCCGGGTAGCGATAACACACGCTACCAATTTATTGATCACTGAAAAATGTCGAGTACAATATGTTTGCAGAAAGAATAATACGAGAATACAATCAGTAAAGCTCGAATGAGCTGAAAATGAACGACTAAAGGTCCTATTTATACTCCGAGAGCTCCAAGGATTCTTCCGATATTCCAGGGGTCTTCAACTGTTCTTCCGATATTCCAGGGATCCTCCCTCCAACGTCTCTTTCCGTTAGTTGACCGAGTTTCCAGCCAACTGACTTTGACCACGTGCTAAATGAGTCTTCAGCTTTCCTTATTCGACCGTTTGAGCGACTTTGTCAACCTGTTGTCTCTTAGATAAAAGCACGAGATACGTTAGTAACGAAATCCTAGCATGCAGGGTCATATCCACATGCTGGGTCATCGTAAAAATAAGGGCAATCCTTGGATTAGATCATATAAGTGAAAAATAAAATAAAGGTAAACCTTCCCGTTTGATGTTAATCATCCTGGGTCATCAAACATTACCTGTCAACATCCAGGGTCACACAATTCCTAGGTAACACCTGCCCCTGGATTATTAGCCGAGAATTCAGGGTATAACACTTAGCGTCCGGGGGTTGGTGAGGATGCTCTTTCAAGACGGCCGTCAGGGTGTGCGAAATCCTGGGATCTTGCATCATTATCCCTGGATTTTGAGTTCTGTGTCCCTGGATTTATCCTTTTTCTTTCCCAGGAGCTCCTTCAGGTAGCCTTTGCTAAGTCAGATACGCTGATTTCTCTTCTCAGAGCCATGCAATCCTCGGTCTGGTGACCGAAGTCCTCATGGTAAGCACACCATTTGGATTTATCCTTCCACGTGGAAGGTTTATCATTCTTCTTGGGTCACCTTGCCTTGTCTCCAAGGTCCTGCATAGCAAACATAACACCAGAGACATCAGTAGTAAAGCAATAATCATTAAGGGAAGGATATTCTTCTTCCTCTTCATCCTGATCCACACTGTTCACTCGACGTTCATCGGGCCTTGAGTATGGTTTAGATCGTTGTGACCTAGTATGTGAGGGCTCTGATTTCTCTGTTAGAACTGTTGAATCCTGGGGTGGATTCACCCTTTCCCAGGATTTTCCTATCCTCCTCTAGCCTGATGAAGCGGATAGCCCTATGACGAACTTCATCCATCTTATGACATGGGTTCATGACCAGGTCTTGATAGAAGGGCGTGTCTTTGTTGAGCCCCATCTTGAAGGCCTGGACTGCAGTTGCCATGTCCATGTTTGGGATTTCCAAGGCTTCTCTGTTGAATCTGCTAACGTAATTCCTTAGGGATTCTCCTGCATTCTGGGTTACCCTATACAAATCACTTGTTAGTTTTTCAAAGCTACGGCTGCAAGAGAATTGATTGTTAAATAAGTTAATCAAATGCGAAAATGAAGTGATTGAGTAAGGAGGAACATTCAGGAGCCACTTCAGGGCTGCCCCTGTTAGGGTGGATCCAAATCCTTTACATAGGCATGCTTCCTTGATTTCAGGGGGCATGTAGATAACCTCCATTCTTTCTCGGTACTGCGCCACATGTTCTTCAGGATCCGTCGTGCCGTCATAAGGTTTCATGCTGGGTGTTTGAAGCCTCTTAGGTATCTCCACGTCACAGATTGGTGAGGCAAACCTGGACAGCCTATGACTTGCCGGCCCAACTTCAGGGATTGGTTGCACAACTCCTGGGACGCTTGAAATCATCTGCTTGAGTTTCTGAATCTCTCGTTCCACTGATGGGCTGATTCCTGAATCCTGCACTGAATTGTTAGTGTTAGCATAATAGGCGAAAGTTTGGGGAGTGTTACCGACATACTGGGGTATATTTGTCACAGTATTAACGACTGGTTCCCTGATGATGGACGCCCTAGGTAGATCAGCATTGGCCATTTGAGTAGGGAAGAACGTTGATCTTCCGTTCGGTGGGGTGACACCTTCGTGTACCCTGGAATTGCTTCCAGGGGTACTGAAATTCAGAATTCTGGGGTCGAGTGGTGACGGCTGAGCCGTCGTGGCCCTGGGTAACTCTGATCTCAAGCTGGTCAATTGAGCCATGAATTCCTGATTCACCTTCTGTTGGAGTTCCATGTGGCGCTCCAATTTACCGAATGTGGCCAGGATATCAGTGTCAGATATTAAGACAGGGTCTTCTGGGATGTTTTCAGTTTCGATCACTTCATGGTTGACTACCGGTCCGTCACTGCGCGTAGCTGAAGTTGAGGCATTAAACCCTGGAGCTGATGAAGTGACTCCACTTGTCGAAATACTGGTCCTTGGACCTGATTGGGTAACTCTAGTCGTTGAAGCAGTTACAGCAGAAACCGAGACATTCGAAGTGTTCATTTGTGTTGACATTTTTTGATAGATTTTGGTAAAAATCAAGTTTAGGATGAATCTAAAAAGAGTTTGACAAAAGATTGACACCAATTGCCCCACGGTGGGCGCCAAATTGTTTTGGCTAAAAATTACTTAAGTTAAATTAGCAAAGTTTGAACCAAATTTGTATGTGAGGTTAGGTGTCTAAAATTCCGATATGAAAATAGTTTGAAATAATCCTGGGACAACAGCAGGATTCCAGGGACAAATAATTAAAATCTTTGATAAAAAGTTAGGTTTGCTTACGAAATCCGTTAAGAAGCTTAGCAACACAAATGTAACCTGATATGCAAGTAGGAACACCGAGAATTTTACTAGGGAAAAGCCCTTAACCCTTAGATGTCTCTAAGGCACCGCCGGCATAAAAACCCCGGGTAGCGATAACACACGCTACCAATTTATTGATCACTGAAAATGTTGATTACAATGAGTTTGCAGAGAAATTAGTACGAGAATACAATGAGTAAAGCTCGAATGAGCTGAAAACTAAGTCTAAGTGTCCTATATATACTTCGAGAGCTTCAATGACTCGTCCGATATTCCAGGGATCTTCAACAACTTGTTCGATATTCCAAGGATCCTCTCTTCAACGTCTCTTTCAGTTGGTTGACCGAGTTTCCAGCTAACTGACTTTGACCACGTGCTAAATGAGTCTCTAGCTTCTTTTATTCGACCGTTGGGAGACTTCGTCAACCTGTCTTCACTTTAGATAAAGGCACAAAATACGTTAGTAACGATGCCATAGCATGCAGGGTCATTTCCACATGCTGGGTCATCTATAAAATAAGGGTAACCCTGGATTATGCACATTTTAGATCATATTAAAATAGAATAAAACAAATGTAAACTTCCCTGAATAAAGTCGACATCATGGGCCATCAATTTACTATGGACACATTCAGGGTCATACAATTCCTGGGTCACTCCTACCCTTGGCCTTTACCTGTACCCTGGATTATCAGCCGAGAATTCGGGGTATAACAATTGCCCCCAAATTTTCGCGAGCTGGAACTTGAATCTCGGAGGTAGTTGATGACTTCAACGGTACCTGGTCAAATAAACACGTGGCAATTACAAGGGTTAGTCGTATAAAATAAATCAGGATACCTAAAAGAGTGGGATTCCCAGACGGTAATAGGATTCTTGAACTATCTGAGCTTCTTGCGAGCATCCTGAAAATATACCCTCAACAATTGCCCCTTGAATTTAAACAGATGTGGATAAGTTCGACAGCTATAAAAATTCAAAAAGATCTTTTTTTTTCACGGCGTCTTTACGGTAATTATGGTTGGGATGGGACGGATTTCTCAGCGTCCAAGTGATGTGATGTTTATCTTCACTTTTTCTTTAAATAGGAGATCATAATTTGGGATTTTCACCGTCTTCTTCTCAAAAACCTTTCGAGCTTCTCCGTTATTCCAGGTCAGTCCCCATTCCTCTTCTCAGTTTTCTTCTGATTTTTCGGCCATGGGCAAGAAAAATACCCGATCTTCTTCTTCGCTAAGTTCTCCGGTAGTCGAGGACTTCCACGATCAGGGGTATGTTATCCCTGGTGAGGAGGAAACCTGCACCTTTGACGGCGGCGACATTCATGACCTGAAGCTTTCCGGTATCTTTCTGCCGGGAACGGTTTTCCGATCTTTCGATACTTATACCTAGTCCGATTTCATCTCAACCACCTGGGTTTGCTTCATGTATTACCCTTTCTTGCTCGGAATGACATTCCCCTTTCCGAAACTCATCACCCAATTCTTCAAGACCACCCGACTCTCCTACTCCCAAACCATGCCTATGGTTTGGAGAATTTTGTATTCCCTTGACCAGTTGAACCAAACTAGGAATCTCGACATTGGGATTCCTGAAATTTGTGGAGCATACCAACTCAGAACCCATGGTTGCAGCTGGTTCGTTTTGAAGGCTCGCACCTCCACCTCTCAGTTGATTCCTCGAGCTTCCCACAATGACCATTACTGGAAAAAACGTTTCTTCTTCGTCAAGCGAGATTTGATTCCTGGGGGTACGGAGTTGCCGTTGAAGTGGGTTGAGAAGGGTAGGATGTCGATTTCTTTCGTTGTTACTGGATTTTGAATATGCATTTAACTTTTCTGTCGTTTTCTTTTTGCAACACCCAAGTTTGAGAATCTCATCAAGAAGCAGCTTGGATCCCAAGAAGCTCGAAGCACTCTACCAGATTCCTGCCAGCGAAAGAGCCCTGGTCTTGGAAGCAACTGCCAGTGAACACAACTACTCCACCAATCATACTCCCGCCATGTCTGGTAAGTTTTTGTAGGATCCTGAACTGTGTATTTATTTAAACATCCTGAATGTTGACAATCTGTTTTTCCTCACAGCCCCCAAGTCCAGCTCTTCGTTCTCTCTGAAGGATCTCGACAATCTCCTTAAGGTCAAAAAGGAGCAGCTCGAGCAGCCCGCCACCTCCAAGCCGCCTGTCAGCCGGCCAAAGGCCTCGGCTTCCAAGAAGCGAAAGGCTCCTGAGACTCTCGTGGCTCCTGTGTACCTGGAAACCTTCGAAGATCTTGCTCCCTCGGAGGTCAGCAACAAGATCCTTCGATGCAGACCATGATTAACCTGGTAAGAAGCTCATAAAATATTTATGTTAGTTTCATACCTGTTGCAGCAGCTGACCAGGATTCCTGTTTGTGTAGGGTATTGAGAAACTGAGCACCCAAGCCATGGACATGGAGAAGAAACTGGCCGAGGCAAATGAGAAGATTGAGGCCCAAGCCAACACTGCCAAGGGCAAGACCCTGTTTTATGAGCATAAGCTCACCGAACAGCATCTGGCCCTGGAAGCCAAGATGGTCTCTAATGCTGAAATAGGCCAACTCTCGGCTGCCTGGAGTGTCCTGGAGTGCAAAATTCAGATGGCAGCTGAGGCTGAAGAGGCTAGTTTTCAGGTGCCCGGCTGGGATGTCGCAGGCTGGAGGCTCGTCTTGGAATCGTTGGGAGGATGAGACGGTGATGTGGCTGGAGCAGGGAAAGATGGGAATGACGGTGGCTCTTCCAAAGACGGTTCCGGATTCTCCGGTGGCGATGACAAGGGCTTATGTGCTAGAGCTGGGAGAGGGCAAGAAGCCGGAGGACGTGGAGAAGCTAGCGGAAAGAGGGAAGGCAGTGGGCGATAAAGATAATGCAACGGTCTGAGCCCACTTTTTTAGTTTGATGGTTTTTTGTTAAACAATGTCTTTGTGGTTCCTAAAAGAAACAGTAACAAACAAACAACGGTAGGGATCCTGGTGGAGGGATCTTGTGTTTACAAGACGAAACCAGGATTCCTAAAAAACAAATATTTTGACCTCTGAGCTTCTCAAGTGGAGGGATCCTGAGGTTTTCAGGACGAAACTTGGGAAGCTCAAAACCCTTTGCGTATGTTAATATAATCATCTTTTGGCTTCTCAAATTGTGTTTTGCATCGAAATCTTGTAGATAGGACCAGTTATAAAATTTATCAAGACTCTTAAAAAGATTTGTATGTTGGGAAATAATTTGAGATTTGAACAATTAAATAGGTTAGACTTCAAGATTAAACAATAAAAACTTTAGTCACCTGAACTTCAAATTTTACCTTAGTCGACTTCTCAATTCAAACTGTCATTTCTTCTTTCATCTCATTTGGTATTCTGGTAGGAATCCTGAGAACACTTTTCTTGGAACTGTCTCAACTTCCTCAGGAATATGAGATAAACCCAAAAAGCTTCTTGGCCTCCGGCCAAAGCAAATACTTCTGGAAATAAGATGGTAAGCCTAGAGATAAGCTGGGGATAAACCCGGGATTTTTGGGACTAAGCCAAAACTAGGGTCAAGCCCGATAAACTTGGGACTAAGCCAAAACTGGGGTCAAGCCCGATAAACTTGGGACTAAGCCAAAACTGGGGTTAAGCCCGATAAACTTGGCACTAAGCCAAAACAGGGGTCAAGCCCATCCGTAAGTGACATGAATATGTCAAAACCTTAGATAACACGTCAGTGTTATAAACCTTGAGAATCCGCCCAGCAACCTACAATGACAATATTATCAGCCACCCCTGGGATGGACTGGTCCGGCCATCTTGAGCATACTGGTGGACAACGTGCGCTCCTGGCGAGGGTCGTGCGCTACTGGCGATTACCCAAACTTAGGAGAGGAGTCAACCTCTCAAACCTTAGAAGGTATTCAGTATACCTTAATCGTAGGAGAGGTGGCCAACCTCTAACTGGGGATATACCCAAAATATTTAGGATTCTCGAAATCTACAAAACACTCAACACTTGGTGAGGGGTGGGTGTTAGCTTAGCTAATACCACTCCGTGTTATGGGTCAGGTTCCAGGCGCCCTGCTGAAAAGCTCGATCATGCAGGAATCCGGGAATCCCAAGGATTCTCGACAGGTTATGTTACTTGTTATTTATTTGAATATCTTTACTCGCTAATAGCCACGTGATTAATTTCAATCGCAGGTAAACAAGGTCTAACCTCCCTAAAGAACCGG